>KZ539028.1:0-33842 GCA_000934665.2 Catajapyx aquilonaris
CATGTAATGGCCAAAATTAATTCGCATTGTTGTGGGATAAATCGGAGCAGACTTGTAACGAGAATCCGATCAGCAGCGCCATCTAGACGCGGGAAGTTACCAGGAGCCAATAAGTTCGCGCATTTTGCGACCTCGAGTCGTAAAACGCGAGCTCGCGGCGAGGTCACTTCCCACGAGCTCGGGGAGACGTCGTGTTTTGCGACCATCGGGCGAGGTCGCAAGGTACACGTCGTGAAACGCGAGCTCGCGGCGAGGTCACATTCCACGAGCTCGCGGAGACGTCGTGTTTTGCGACCATCGGGCGAGGTCGCAAGGTACACGTCGTGAAACGCGAGCTCGCGGCGAGGTCACTTCCCACGAGCTCGCGGAGACGTCGTGTTTTGCGACCATCGGGCGAGGTCGCAAGGTACACGTCGTGAAATGCGAGGTCGCGGCGAGGTCACTTTCCACGAGCTCGCGGAGACGTCGTGTTTTGCGACCATCGGGCGAGGTCGCAAGGTACACGTCGTGAAACGCGAGCTCGCGGCGAGGTCACTTCCCACGAGCTGGAGGTGAAAGTGTTGAACATTTGTTCAGTAATCCGGTCTGCGAGGTGGCACGATGTGATTGCGAGCTCCATACGAGGTTGCAAGGTCCACACGACCTCACTGCGAGCTCGTGGCAATGTCAAATTTTGGTAAGGGATTCCTTCAGAGGCATGTTCGGTTTTTTGAGGAGTATTTTTTGTGCTCTCGAAAGGACCAAAATCGTTCTAAAGTAATACGAATCATGTTTCCGTGACACGAATGCCAAATATTTTCCTAAATTTTCCTCTGATTTGAAAAATATTTGGCAACATATTGGGGCAAATGATGGAAACTGGCTATAAGCGGTAGAGTCCAGAGCAAGTGATACTTGCTTGCACTTTGTCTTTTGCCATAATTTTGTGATTTTCTGTCAGTTTATCGCTGTTATTCCATTTTTGCTCTGGTTTGCGACCTTAATACTTTAGGCCTATAAAATTATTATGGCTTTTTTATTTTCTGTAACATTATCCTCCATATGCCCAAAACAGTAAACTTTTTTGTGACTATTTGAGGTTTTTTCGTGCCTATTTCGGGGTTTTTTTCGTGCCTAAAAATCCGGACTCTATTAATAATACACATTAGCAATCATGGGACACGTCCTCTGAATGACATGAGAGAAGATTCTTGAATATGAGAAGTTCGCCCGGAAATGACGTATCATAGTCCGTGTCATATTCTGATCGAGCAAATGTTCTGCCGGCTGACTTGCTCATTAGAGTTTGCTAATCTCGGTTTTTGCCGTGCTTGGTAACGCTAAAGTCGTTAATGAAAACTTTTCCTCAGCCATAAAGTTGATAAACTTCTCGCGTCCTTGGAGTGACCCATTATCGTCGCACTCGTAGACTACTCTTTATCGATATACTGTCTAGGCCCTACTTGGTGGATATGAGGAGAATCATCCTCCAGTGTCTCAGGCATTGAATATTCGTCGCGCTCATCTTCTTCAATATGAAATAATATTGCTGACAGGTTTGGTTTGGTTTGGTTTATTAAGAAGAAGCCAAAGCTACTGTGGCTATCTGGCTATAAGAAGAAGCAAAGGTGGGACAGATGGAGAGAGAAACGAAGAGGAAAAAGAAGAGAGGAAAGACTGGTATCTCTTTTAGTCAGTCTCCTATCCCAAAGACCTGTTCAGCTTGGGTGGCCCTACCAGTAGTCGAAGATACCGCCGGCATAGCTCTTGGGGTCATGGGAGAAACGCAAACCCCACCAGATGACAGCACGATGCTCAAAACCATCGATGATGATTACTCACTGCACTTTGCCATGCTTATTTTTTCCTACATTTTATACGTTTTGCATAGTGATAACTGATAAGGATGATGCAAAATCCTGTGATCAGGGCAGGTATGACTCTGCATGGTGACCAATTTAAATGACTAATTGCAAACCCCTTCAAGGAAAAGTTCATTACGTTCCGAACAGTCCTCGTACGAGTATATGGGACTGCCAAGTTGATACAGGATTGACTGCAAAATTGTTATCGATGTGAATTTAAGATGACTTTGTGCCTTGTCACTACAGTGACCTACACTTCGCATTGCTTCTATCTATTCCAGTGGTAACACGTGATGGAGGCACAACTGTCCAGGCGCATTGGACTAATGGAGCTACTGAGAGCTGGAAAGTGGAGCGAAGCGAAAAGTGCAATTGATGCGGCCAGTCCCGGAGACACGTTGCCCGGGGGAGGTGATTAACTTGCTTAATGCGATTGTGTGCTACACGGATAACTCTGAATGCGTTTTATTCAACATTATTTATACAGGGAGTTTAGGAAATATGACACCAAAGGTGTAAAAAACCATGCTGAGTTTTTTTTTTTTTTAACCAGCCGATGTGTCACTACAGCCCTCCAGACGTGGCGTGTAGACACATCGTTGTTAACCGAAATTGCTAATTATTATACTTTTTCCCAGCTTTAAAGGGCTGTAGGGTCTCGCCCTTAATTTTTATGAGAAAATCCCAAATTGACCTTTTATTCAGAATACTGTAAGTTACTGTTTTTTAAAAAAAATTAGTGGCTGAGAAGCAAAGTGGTTCATGTCGAAATTCGGCCATTTTGAGTTGTCGCTTGCATGGCATTCCCCATGCCCAACTCTGTTTTGTAACTTGGCCTAAAGACATTTGTAATAAGTTATTTGCTAATCAAATTGTTAAGTTAATGGGGCTTACTTTTACCATGGCTGCAAGGCAAGCCTAGAACTTTGAATGCGTTTATCTCAAAACTCACTTTTTCGACATAACCACTCTGCTTCTCATATTTTCCTGCTGTCATATTTTCCGGACACCCTATACATAATTTCATTCACACTCCACGAGCTGCATTTACCTCTCCGAAATTTCATACAGCGACTATTATTTTTACTAATTCAGTAATAGTTTTTAGTGTGCCTTCAAAATGCCTTCAAAATGTGCAAGTTGTACTCTCGTCACAAAAAAAATGTTTCGGTCAGTCTTTATCTTGGCGCTGTACACAGGATTCACCATTCGCCTAAGCCCTAAGGCAGCAAAACATTAGGGTGTTGATGATTGTATACGGTAATGCAAAGATACAAGTGACCGAAACTTTGTTGTACATGTGGAACAACAACCAAGGTCTCCATATCACATCAGTGCCGTGGACCGGTTGCATTTTCTCTTAAATGGTTGGTCGTCCCAAAATCATAAATAATTACTGACAGATTACCAAATAACATGCCATCATTGTTGGTAGACAACCAAACGTCATTGAAATTTTTTTTAGTGACTTACAAATCCCAATAGTTGTTACCCTAGTGGGTGCAGGTATAATTACGATAACCGCGACGGTTATCGCAATTATACCTGTACCCACCAAGGTGATCTAGCCATTGTGCTACAGCAACTATAGCAGTCGAGTGGTGTATGGATAGGAAATATGAATCGCTTCCCTCGACCAGTTCCAGTTGGCATGCATTCCCACCACGGTCATATAAGTAAGGTCTGGTCACTCCCACCCACCCCCTGCCGGGGCGTTTTGCAGCGGGCGCTCACCTGAGACCGCCAGGAGTCATTTCGGAGGCCCTTGGCGCTTGGCGGAGGCCACGACGACAAGTGGCGACCCTACCGGACTAAGGCTGAACTTTATAGGCACGGGGGAGGGCTCAGGGAGGGCTACATTGGGGGGCCCAACATGGCCGCCGGCGGCCATGTTGGGCCCCCTTTGTACCTATAAAGTTCAGCCGTAGTCCGGTAGGGTCGCCACTTGTCGTGGCCTCCGAAATGACTCCTGGCGGTCTCAGGTGAGCGCCCGGTGCAAAATGCCTCGGCAGCTGATAACGCCAGAATGTAGTATAAGTGTCCGTGGGCTGATTCCCACTTTTGCCCAGGCTGTGATTCAAAATTCACATAACTGGGGCAAAAGTGATTGTCTTGATGATTCATACTCACACAGTTGCCATTGCTTTTCAGACTTTTTATTCGATTCGGCACTGATTTTTTTGCTGGGCCAGAACAATCACACATGCTTGCATCGGCCCATTCACCTCCAGTTGACTATGCTAATCCTAGAGAAAGGATATGAGGATCAATTCGTTCAAATGAGGCATGTACTGATGGCAGAGTTCATCAAAGCTTACATGGCAGCTTGGACCAAGTGTGTCAATGACACTGGAAGGTACGAGCCAGATCTCACTGCCTAATATATTATTTAGATTGGTTGTTTGACTGCTCCTATGTGTTAACTGATACCACCTTTCTGATTCAATTCCAGGAGCGAAGGTGTCCGTGATTCTGTCCCCTTTGTCATCGGATTGGAAGGAGAGACAAACATGTCCCAGAGTGAAACCAAGAGGCAGCTGCTGCAGTTTGGTCGCACACTGGCTGGTAGGCTATACGAAAACATAATGGCGGCATTAAAACACTTGATATTCCTCCCAAATATCCATCCACAAGATCAGATTTTCATAAATGAATATTTAAAGGGACACTCCACTCAAAATACAAGTTGGCCCCCAAAAATCGGGAAAAAAATCCTGATTCCGAATGTGCAATAGGTTTTTTTCTACGCCCAACGGTAACACGGAAAATCATATATCTACACACGTCGTCTGCTAAGAAGGGCGATACAGCACCATCCCGCGGCAAACCGGAGAAGTATAGCGCGTACAGTAAACACCTGCCGCGCCAGGCGTCCCTGGTCTAGTTCCGCCCGGTTCCACTCTGGAGGCGTCGCCACCTGCGCGGTTTTCGAACGACACACTTCCAGCTTTCACACTGGCCTTACCGTTCGTCTCTAAGAAAAACTGCTTATACCCTCGGAATCAGGATTTTTTGCCCGATATTTAGAACCCAACTTGTATTTTGAGTGGAGTGTCCCTTTAAAATGCAGCAAGATCATGTAGTCACATATTAGCGGATTTAGTCAGGCATTGTTCAATGCGGTCCTTGTGGCGCACCTTCTGCCGATCAAGTCTGTTTTGTGGCAGACTACACGGAACCAATTATTCACAAGGGAATTGATAACTGAAAGACATTTGTATAACCTGAATAATTATACTGTAGTGAGCTAAGTCAGAGGAAGCAGTGTAAGTGCTCTGTGCTCACGGGAGTGATGGCTTTATTGGAACACGGACGTGTCACATAAGCATGACCTGTTGTGCCCCGAATAAGGGTGTCCAGAGCCAGTATTTGAGTAGGTCATTATCAAAACCAGGCTACCGTTTTAGGGACAAAATTTTCAGGAAACGCGAATTTCTGATTTTGCAGTTTTTCATGGCCCAAGTAAAAGTTAGCATACTGTATGCGTTAGTCTACATGCTTTGCCATGTCACCTATCACCCAGCCCTGGGACACCCCCTTCATCTCGTGCAGAGTTTGGGCCATCTCTGGCTTCGTCTCGTGTGGGACTCCTTAGACTAACCACCCGGGGAAGTTCACAAAATGACCTCACCCACGACACTGCACTGCACTTTGGACATCCCCTCCTAGTCACCCTGCCCGGTTGCTTCAAAAATAGGTTCCAAATGTACACATATGACTAAAGAAAGGTCCGTGTCATAAACCCCCATTTGGGGGTGAAAGCACTACCCCAGGTCTCTTAAAATAATTTGACTGATAGTTCTGCATTTCAGGAGTTATCATTAATATATTGTGCTGCATGTTAACACTCTATATTCTACAGCATCATTGATGCACAGGTGCAAATAAATTCGGGTTGATAAACTTGACTATAAAATAACATAATTATTGATACACCCACATCATCATTTGAGTTGTAGGCTACCAATTACACGAAAAGGTTCTTTTATTATAAGTGACGTCTTAAAACATATATACACCATGCACAGTTGCACACTCCATCATGCATCAACAGACATCGCTCTTTACTATATTATGTACTGTGCTTGCAGGTAAAATTGGTTGGAATTCCAATGAAGGGCCCGTAAATCACAGCTTCATCGACGTCCTGGGAAATCCCGGAGGCGACGTTGATATACTGAAGCTGGTGTGTCCCGCAGGACATCACTTGAACGACGTTGATTATTACAGACGAACCCGTCTCATACACATTAGTTTATGCTCGAAACCCCAGCTTCATTTGCTTGATTACCTGTGGACTCTTTCCCCGGTAATGTACTGCACTGACTTATGTGACTTTGCCTCACAACGCAGATTGTGTCAACTCATGTTGAATTTCCAGGTGCCAGACATCCACGCGAGAGATATTAACAACAGGACAGCGCTGTGGTACGCGGTATGGCAGGGTCATACTGAGCTGGTTCGCTACCTCTGCGAGAAAGGTGCCAAGGGAGATGTAGATGGGCATGTGCACAACACGGTCAGAATGTCACCCATCGAGGTCAATCCCTTGATGGCCGGAGTACTGCATGACTCCCCTCATCTGCCGAAAAGCGAAATCTTTGACAAGGTGAATGTGGACATGATTCTTCACAAAACCGTGTCTCCTGCTGTGGACTTGGGGTACTTGAGTGACGAGGACACGCTGACACACGTCCAGGGCCTACTTCAACACAAAACCAACTTCCCACACCTGGGACTAAGCGATAACGTGCTACGCAACAAGTTGGTCACCCTGATGTTTGGGTCTCACTCTGCCGGATTGCAGCAGCTATGCATAAGGACCATCGTTAACCACGTGTTCTTCAGACGCAGTCCCAGAGGTACATAAGCCGTAAGCTAGTTGTCTATTCGGCGTGAAGCTAACCCAGGGTTACTTTTCCGGCAGGTGGCAGCACTTTAAACTTGCTCTCATCGTCAGAAGGGGACCGTTCTCTACCCCAAGACTACAGGACCAGCAAGGATATCATTGCTTGGCAAAGCAGTAAGGCTAGTTGCATCAGTCCGGAGGTTGTTGGAGACATGATGCACGCTCTGCGCTTACCGACCCCTCTCAAGTTATTCTTTGAGGTGGAGTTGGCAAAAGCACAGCTGTGCTTCCCTGTCAACCAATGCGAGGGTAGGCATCAGGGCACGCATCAGGGGCATCATGACGCATGGGACGAGGACGAGGACGAGGACGATGGCAATCACGAGGACGATGGCAATCACGCTGACGATGGCCATGAAGATGACGATGACGATGACGATGACGATGACGATGACGATGACGATGAAGATGACGATGACGATGACGATGACGATGAAGATGTCAATCACGATGACGATGACGGTGGCAATCACGATGACGATGACGATGACGATGACTTCTTTGGAATAAACTTTTATAGGTCATGCATTTGATCACTGCGGAAAACCGACTCTGTAGACCCATTGGACCTGTAAGGGTATGAACCAGATTATTATGTAGGTTATGACTGTGTTAAAGCTGTGTTATTGCTGCAGGCATGCTAGTACGACATAGTATTGCACCTACAATATGTTATGGTTTAGGCTGAGGCTATTGCTACTCACTTGTCAGATAACTCTTGCTTATACAGGTACTCTTCGGTTTACGCCGGGGATTGGTTCCAGCAGCATGCGGAGTAAAGTGAAAAGGAGTAAAAGAAAACAAAATTATCATGCTAGTAAATGAGATGGGTTTCAAAATTTTCAAAATTTACCCACAAGGAATACAACAAGAATATTGCTGTTTTTAATTGTCAGTATTTGCAGCATTTAATACACATGTTTAATGGGAGGTTCTAGGTTGAGGGTCATCAGGTTCTGAGGTTACTTTCCCTTCATTGGCAAGAACTGAAGTACACATAGTACATAACAATGGGTACAGTGCTTCGGAGAGCAGAGACCAACAATACAGTCCTGCATATGCAGTAGCTGTAAACTCTAGCTGCCACAATGGATCACGCAAATAATAAAAGTGCCAATACCGTAGTGTGTTTGGACTCAGAAGTGCTGCAGGGATGTCTTCATGTATAAATTTTTTTGTTATTTTCATATTTGTGAACATTTTTCGATGAAATATTTTTTCAAAGGTAATATTGAAACAGGCGTTAATGTGAAAAGGCGTAAAACGAGGAGTACCTGTACCGGAGGAACGAGGAAGGGGCATAATCTTCGCCAAGCGGGGGGAAAGAAGGGGGGAAAGAAAGGGGGAAAGAAGGGGGGAAAAGAAGGGAGGCTTGCCGCCGCCAGGCGGCACTGTCGTCGGTGGACCTATGTACGGCATATCAATTTTCTCTGTTGCACTTAAACTTAATACGATATCATGGAAGTGGACTGATTGGTCGAATTCTGCGTCACAGGAAGCAATTCATGCATGCGTTGCAGGTCACTGGACATTACGTCCGCGGAGGTATCTCTAGACACGTCATGATACGACGTATTAGTCTATGACCTATGGTAAATACTCGTAGTATACTATAAAAACCGGATATAATTATGAGAGACTTAAAACGATTACGGAAATCAGTCTCCTATAATCAAGGTCACATCCAATTATCCACTCTTGCGAAGATTAGGCCTGCACAAAGTTTTCTGCCTGTCGTATGCCATTTAATGTAGCCTGTGACACTACTACACTGCATACTGAAAAACTTATTAATGAAATATATTATCCACAAAATTTCAAAATTAGCTAACGCCTACCGTATAATATTACGCAGGACGAAAAAAATCCGTAATAGCCTTCTGTCGTCTCCTTATCACCTCCTTAACAGCTAATATTTTTTATCTTCAATATAGGCCTACACTCACGACGTCAGTTATCCCCCCATTCCGTCACTTCCAGTTGCTTGAATGTTTCTGTGCTTGTAATAAATTCATTAAATTTTTATATATTAATGTATTCTGTAATAAAATTATTATTATTATTATTATTATTATTATTATTATTATTGTTGTTGTTGTTGTTGTTGTTGTTGTTGTTGTTGTTGTTGTTATTATACATCTTGGCCTCAACACCATTTTCTGGGAGACGATCGTCAACTAGCCCCTGACGACACACCAAGAAAACTTCTGCCTGGGTGACTGGTTGTTTACTCCGCTCGTCGAACACACCATTCCTTGATTGCCGAACAGTTTACAGTATTTTTTGTATAAGTTTCCTACTATAACAATAGAGGCATAAAATTTAGAGGTAGGCGGAGTGGTGCTGCGGTAACTCATGCGCCCACGGATATTAAGGTCCCGGGTTCGATCCCAGCCCGGGGTTCCCCCCTTCATCTCGTGCAGAGTTGGGCCATCTCTGGCTTCGTCTCGGGTGGAAATTTCCGCTAGACTAATCCACCCGGGGGAGTTCACAAAATGACCAATATACGACATTGCACTTGCACTTTGCACATCCCCTCCTACTTACCCTTGAAACAATTAAAACATACACATTATGTACGGTTCCAAACATAGTGGTATCCCACTCCCCTAACAATAAGGGCTCAGGGCCCGATAATGGGGTACAGTTTTTTTTTTAAATATGCATAAAATTTATGCCCCTTCAGATATTTTATGGTTATTAAATAGTGATAAAAATATAGGGTAGGTGTGGTGGCCGAGATGGTAATGTCTCGGCTTACTGAGTGAAAGATCCCAGGTTCGATCCCCGGCTGGGATTTCCCTATCACCTCCGTCGGGAGGAGGGTCTCTGACCTGCACCTTGGAGGTGTCTGGCAACCTAACCTCCTGGGGAACAGCACATGACTCCCTTTACAGACATTTCACTTGCTCCCATGTTATGTTCCCTCCCCAAAAACGCCTATCCTTACCCTATATCCTTCCTTCCTTGCACCAGAGAGAGAAGAAAAGTTGCAATAACACTAGAAAACTGATGGTGGTATGCCACCCCCTGTAATGGCTTACAGTTGTATCACGGGGTAAATTTTTTTTAAAATAGTGATAAAAATATCTGAAGGGACCGAAATCGGTAGTATCACATAACTTATAATAATATAGTAGGCCCTATTTTGAAATGAAAAACTGGCCCTTTTTATGCTCTCGGACTGCATTGCATCGGGTATCAGGTCACGTATCAGGTTATACTGACCTTTCTTTCATCATTAGGCCTACTTATTAACTGGAGTCTACGTGGTTCATTGAGGTTAGGAGTTTGGCTAACCGAGTGATGTGACGTACGACGTGAGGATCTCCGTCCTTAGAACACACAGCACAAAAGCGTTTAATCTTTAATGGAGACACGTCTGAAGTGTTCAGAATATCCCGGATGGAGACGATAAAGCTCACGATAGTTTTACTAATATTATACACCTGGCACACACTTCATCATAACAAAGTGGTCAGAAAACATCCGCGCATCTTCTTTACATACAGGACGAATATAACATAGGGCTAACCTGGTGCATTGAGAAGTATCAGAAGATCAAAATAATATCTAGGAAAGCAGCGTCACTCGAGTACGGTATTTTAGCTTTTCCACAATTATTGAACATTAGCACACATCTGAGTCAAGTATAAGTGTCCTTCAAATAAAAACGAGGCAAGGTCAATTATTGCTGAATGAGTTTCTTGCGGCATTTTCTATGGTGTAGCGACTGTAGCCTACACACAACGAAGGTGGTACCAATGTAGTGTTATGACTAGAGTCCGGATTTTTAGGCATGAACCCGAAATAGGCACGAAAAACCCCTCAAATAGGCACTTAAATAGGCACGAAGAAATCTCAAATAGGCACAAAATTGTTCCTTTTTCCGGAGTGTGGAGGATAATGTTACATAAAATAAAAAAGCTGGAATAATTTTATAGGCCTAAAGTAATAATATAAGGTCACAAACCATAGCAAAAACCAAATAACAACGAACGATAAACTGACAGGAAATCACGAAACTTGGGCAAATGACGCAACGTGCAAGCAAGTATCACTTGCTTTGGACTCTACCTCTTACAGCCAGTTTCCACTTCCACGATATGTTGCCAAATATTTTTCTACATTTTCCTCTGTTAGGAAAAATCAGAGGAAAATTGAGAAAATTTTTTGCCATACGCGTCACGGAAACATGATTCGTAGTATTACTTCTGAAGGATTTTGGTCCTTTCAGGTCCACAAAAAAAACCTCCTCCAAAAGCAAACATGCCTCTGAAGGAACAGGCCCAAAAAGTTCCAAATTTGGTTCAAAAAGTTCAAAAACCATCCCAAAAAAGGCCAAATAGGCTTGAATAATCGCAAAAAGGCAGAATAGGCAAAATAGTTCCCAAAACCTCGAAATAGGCAATTATAGGCACTATCAAACCTACATTTTCCACATCCGGCACTTATGAAACGGATAGATCGCGTCACAAAACCATAGCCCAACTGTTAAGGAACTAAATATAGGCATTTGCCTAAAAATCCGGACTCCGGTAGTTATGATCCACAGACAGGTGGCGATTCGATGACGTGACACACTGGCAGTCTCCCTTTGTTCAGGACCCCCCCCCCCCCAACCCGTCAAGAAGACCGTCCAATCAGAGATAGAAGCAACTAACATGCTGGAGCATCGAGCAGTAATCCTGATTTTAACCGCCGAATTTTTAGGAAGTAGGAAAATCCATCGTCATGCACGACGAGTCGTCTATTGTCCTGTCGTTGTCGTAAGCGATTCCGTGAGGGGTGGTCATCATTGAATGATGATTCCAGGCTAGGACAAGCAAACCGGGCGGTCACCGATGTTTCTGTATAGCTATAGTTGCCAGCCAGCCAAGCCTCTATCTAGTATCTATCTATCTATCTATCTATCTATCTATCTATCTATCTATCTATCTATCTATCTATCTATATAAATAAAGCCGTTTGTGATCTGTCTGTCTGTCCGTCTGTCCGCCTGTAACGCCAACCGCAGTTGCCTGCCACCTGTGGTGGCCATTTCCAAATGTTCAGAAAGAAGGACACAGCTGGTATAGGTATATCGTATATGCTGGTAGGAATATCGTATATGTTTTATAGAGTGCAATACATTGTGTGACCCCTGACCTCTGGTCACACCCTGACTAGCTCAGTAACGCAGGTTCAGTTGGAAGAAGATGTCAGGCTGGGAGAAAAGGGTGGAAGAATTGACGGGGGAAACTGGAAAAGCCGGGAATATAATTGTTTCTGATAACATACTCATAAAACTGTATAATGAATATGCCTTTTTTACTTAATATAACTGAAACACACAAATTACCACATTATTTTACTTAACACACTAATAAGGCAAAAAAATATAACCGCAATAAAACATTTTATGGTGATTGTTGAATTGTATAAATTCCCGTAGAAAATATACCAGGATATATTATGAGAATTTTTAGGGGAGACGGAGTGGCGCCGCGGTAACGTGCGCGCCCACGGATGTTAAGGTCCCGGGTTCGATCCCAGCCCGGGGACACCCCCTTCATCTCGTGCAGAGGTCGGTCACCTCTGGCTTCGTCTCGGGTGGTATTTCCTACAGACTAAACCACTCGGGGGAGCTCACTAAAAATGGCCACACGTCAGATGCACTGCACTTGCACATCCCCTCCTGTCATCCTGCCCGTGGGCCCGGGCGTTACGTATAAAGGCTCCAATGTACACAACAAATAAAGGTCCATGCGATAAACCCAGATAGGGTGAAAGCATTACCCAACCAATTATTAATTATTATGATGAGAATTTATTTGACATATGACGCTACATTGAGATTAATGTTCTTTTGTGTCGCCCTCTCTTTACAATAACTGTTTACAAATCGAGTGAGTGACGCGGACGACCCAGCGACGGGTCTCTAGGTCTGCTTGCAAATCAAGGGATACGCAGGGATTAACGGGAAAATAATGATGTTAGAAGCACGTCATTTTGGGGAAATGTTCTCTGCTGGACTCAAAGAAAGGTTATCGTCCACAGCATATATTCCATCCATGAGGAGGGCGTGTCAATTATTAAGATCAGGGGTGTGATAATTGAAAGTGCGTCAACTGACGGATTCTTTCGGTTTTTGTGTTTTTTCCGCGTAATTCGACCACCACTAAGACGAATGGAGACCATGCCATGTATGTCAGAACCGCGTCTGTCTCGTAATTAGTCCCCATAAGAAGTCATATTTCAAAATGGCCTCCCCATATACAGGGGTGTCTCAACTTTTTTGTCCGATCGTTGAGGGATGTGCCAGGAATGTTGGGGCATATTCTGGCTACATAGCTAGCTAGAAGATACATAGGGTTTTCCGATAACTGATAGGACAAAAAAGTTGAGACACCCTGGTATACGAGTACGTGTCATTTCGCGAATGTATAAGGACTATTAATGACGGCAAGCCAGAAATGTGCGTGATAAAATGACACCGTGTTCTATTACACTAAATTTTTTAGAAGTATTGGTTTAGTATGTTTAATAGACGCAAGTACCCAGCCCGCTTTCTGGCGGGAATAGACACCGATACTTTTAAATACTTCTAAAAATTTTAGTGTAATAGAACACGGTGTAATTTTATCACGCACATTTCTGGCTTGCCGTCCTTAATAGTCCTTATATACATTCGTGAAATGACATGTACTCGTATAATTATATGGGGAGGCCATTTTGAAATATGACGTCTTATGGGGACAAATTACGAGACAGACGTGGTGTCCGACATACAGGGCATGGTCTCCATTCGTCTTAGCGGTGGTCGAATACGGGGAAAAGACACAAAAACCGAAAGAATCCGTCAGTTGACGCACTTTCAATTAGCACACCTCTGATCTGAATCGACATCACCTCCTCGGCGATAGAATATAATTTCGTGTGCTGTGGACGAAACCCTTTCTTTGAGTCCAGCAGGGAACATTTCCCCTAAATGACTTTGCTTCTAACAGAATTATTTTCTCGTTTTTCTCTGCGTATCCCTTGCTACTGATGTGTAAGCAGGCAGAAGAGACCCGTCGCTGGGTCGTCCGCGTCACTTCCCCGATTTGTTGACAGTAGCAACAATGGACAGAACACTATAAGCACTCTCCATGTGCTGATGTTTGAATTGGCCTGCCCGCCGGGGTTGCCAGGTTAGCCGCGCCGTCGCCGACGGAGAAAGAAAATTCAGAGACGGCTAATGTGTCCAGCACTGTACTGTACAATACAATGTTGCTGATCGATTTCATTCGAATGACCCTTACGTACTTTATGTGCATTTTCCGCATGAAGTTACAGCATTAAACAAAAGAGGAGTATAAAGCTACACTTGCAGCATTAAAATATTGCGTATTTGACATTGAACCTTTCATAATTCGATTCAGAGGAAATAATATCAAATTTGATCCGTAGGCTACTTTTTTTTAAACGATTGATGCAAATCAAGATGTGACAGATACAATGGCAAGCTTATGCGTTGGAGTACAGTACAGCATATCCTCTATGCTTCGTATTTGGGCAAAATTGCGTGGCATATATAATGAGGAAGACAGTTTTCTTTACTAGGGTGCCACATTGTGCGATCGTGTTTCAATGGAAAGCAAAGACTTTGAATTTCAGAAGGTGACCCGTCTTCTTTACGAGACCAGCACCTGACTGCTTAAAAGTTCCAGTGAGAAAAAAAGATACGCACTCGCCATTTTATGTATCAGCATGTGTGTCCATTTCCGTGTGGGAGAGCAGACAACCGTTTCACATAATGTACATCATCCATCACATTTTCCAGCACAAGTGAGTAAATCTGCCAAAGAAGGCTCTGTTGACATCATTCTGACATGTCTTGATACTGCACGCCCATCGCCAATAATTATGTCATCCAGTGCAACATTCCATTGTTGTTTTTAGCCTGGGACATCTGACTCCTCTCGCGTCGCGTCGTTATCGCGGGCCGGAGTGTCGACACAGCCGGCATAGTTCGAATAAATCTGCAGGTAGTAAACAGGAAGTGAAGGGTATCCATTGTTCACTGCCTCTTCAGTTGCAAGCAGAGCAAGGAGAAGGACTCACTCTCATAGCTTCCTCAGACATAAGTGTGCAAGTTAACAGCCAGTGACGACAAAACCTGTTGGATCAACCACCACTGCAGCAGAAAATAGTGAATAGGTAAGAAGGAGAACGCCATAAGTTTTGTAGAATAAGTTATAGTTACTTTCACGACCAGGGCTCCACTCTGTCTAGTCACATTCCAGTCGGTACCAATCACTGCTAGTCACCACCAGTTACAGTCAATCACTGACAAGAATTCCGGTCACCAGCATACACCACTTCGTACGGTAATCACAACCAGGGCACTTCCGTATTTTCCAACCCTTCCGAAGGGAGCCAGAAGTAACTGCCCAAACACGGAGTGGAGTTGCGGTAACGCACCCGCCCACGGATGTTAAGGTCCCGGGTTCGACCCCCCCCCCTCCCCCTTCATCTCGTGCAGAGTTTGGGCCATCTCTTATCTGGCTTCGTCTCGGGTGGGACTCCTTAGACTAACCACCCGGGGGGAGGGGGGGGGGAGTTCACAAAATGACCTCGCCCACGACATTGCACTGCACTTTGCACATCCCCTCCTAGTCACCCTGCCCGTGTGCCCGGGTGTTACACGAAATAGGAACCATGTACTCATTGTACTGGATCGATTTAAATAAAGGTCTGTGCCAGACCCTAATAGGGCAAGCACTACCCAGGATTATTATTATATTATACATTTATACCCAGTGAATGTATAAGTGCCTGTACTATGGGGCTCAAATTCTTTTGGCCACTTTATCCTGGTCTTGAAGCAACCCTTCACACAAACACACTTCCTCACCGTGGGGCCTGTGCGAAGGGTTGCTTCAAGACCAGGATAAAGTGGCCAAAAAAATTTGAGCCCCATAGCACATGTCTGTCCTTATTTCTCGGTCAAGATAACAAACATTCAGATTCAACACAAGCATTTTTACAGGGAGGTGCAAAGCCTAGCATCTCACCCTCTCTGTCATGAATAACATAACAGATTTGATTGACTACAGCATTTGGAGTCTCAAATTTTTTGTATCAAAACTGCTTATTTCAAAAATCGCGAGGGAAAAATCACATTTTACTTGACCGTTCCATGTTGTACACTGGTACCGTAGAATGGGGCGACTTCGGACACTCTTTGACAGTTTCTCAGCTGTCCCATGAAGACATATTGATGGAAAATTCGGAATAAATTAACTTCGACAGTAGGAAATGCCCTTATTATTGAAGACCGTACCAGTCACTCACATAAAACATGTTTTTTGATGCTAAAACAAAATCACCTTTGTCGTCCGGAGTCTTCCCACTTGGTCTTTGGATGCCCCTTTATTTCACGACGTAGGACGAGTTCACACATTAATGGTGCAGCCTTGGACATAATATATTAAACTTTTTAAACACTCACAATAGTCACCTCTAAACAAATGGTGCTGGTACGGTACCGGTACCTACTGTATCCCACAATGGGCATATTTTATACAACATAATATGAACACCATATTGGTATTTGGTATGTTCATTCCACATGAGCATCATTGATGTCACTAAAAATATAACACCCTCTGCGAAGGCACTGAGCTTCACCAATTTGCGAACAACCTGGGACTGTAGACATTCACCATCAACATCTGGACACCTAGGTGTCCATATGTTGATGAGAGAAACATAATATTTAGCTGTTTATTTCGCCAACAATATTTTGCTCGTGAATTTGACCTGGAACTGTTTCTTGATGCCCACTGAACATAGCGGAGTAGGAGGAAGGTACAAGCTACAAAAATTTATCCCAATAATACAAAGGGAAAATATCTGGCATACCCTCCACGAACCATCCATAGAACAACAGAAGGCGATCTACATATTTTTGTCGTACGTGGCCAAATAATGGCATAGAAACATCTTGTAACACCAACTGTATGATTACGAAAAAGAGTTGAGTCCCTCCCTATGCTTATATAGGGAGGTGAAAATAAAATTGATTGATTGATTGATTGATTGATTGATTGATTGATTGAACATAGCGGGGTAGCCCTTTACTGAGTTTCTTTTTCTCCTCAAAAGTTAATACAGGTTGCACCTTCGTGTTTCTTTGCATGTTTGTTTAGGACCATGTCCGAAATGGTGCTGCATGTGACCTGGTCCTTTTCTGCTGATTTTTTGCTGCCCTGGTATAAAGAACTAGGCTTTCCACATTGAGCACAGCCCAGTCAAGGTCCTCAGTCCTGTAGTGTTGGTAACACCTCCCCCCTACAACTCAGACGTACGTCCGAAGTCACCCCACAAAATTACTGAAAGACACAAAAGTTATCGCATTTACAACCCTGAATTTTTGTTCCAACTACTACTCTGGGATGAAGGAGAGGGAATCATGACCCTACAAATCGGTTTTGTTCCAGTTTACCTCCGTGCCGTAGGGGAGTGTGGGAAGTAGTTACTTTAACACATATCCTAATGTAGGCTACGTTATTTCTGAATTGGGGAAAGCGAAAGAACAGATGTGTAAGAAGTATACTCTAAATGTGCATCTGGCTTGCTCATGTTGTATTCTGCAGCTCTTGAACCAACTCCCTTGACAAACAGGGCAGGGGTGGAATTTGCGTCTCATTGATAGTCACTGCTAACTTGTCAGTACCATTGCCAACACTGGTACTGCTAAGTTAGCAGTGACTATCAGTGGGACGAAAATTCCACCCCAACTTTTTTGGACTACTCCTAATACTGACCCAAGCAAAGAAAAGTGTAAGCGTCCGAAGTCGCCCCATTCTACAGTTTACTGTACCACATGACAGTATCTTCACATTTTATGTTAATGATGCACAGTTACACATGCATCTGTGCATGGAATTCATAGTGTATAGGTCTATCATTCATTGAAATATGCTTCTGCTATGTCGAAGCCAGAAAACGACGGTTAAACCAATTAGAGGGCTTCGCAACGGATAACTAGCGTGGTGGATGGATATGTGACAAAATAATATCGTAAACTTCAAATAATACTTATTGTTACGTTTTAACAGTGTGATACGTAGACAAGGTGATAATTTCTGGGCACTAACAAGGCAACTGTCAAGGTCGGTCGCCTCCGATTTGGTTGAAACTGGTTTGAGGGGTCATTCATGTGCGATAGACATAGTGGTGAAAGTTTTAGCTGACACTGTCCAGCCGTTTCCGAGATATGAGCGACAGAAACATCCGAATTTTGGCCCCGCGCATAGAGGTCGGGCGAAAAGGGATGAGTGCAAGGAAGAACCTGATGATAGTCAAGTGGATAGAGCATTGGACTTGTGATTTTGCCGGGAGCCGCGGCTCTCCAACGAGAACACAAAATTGTCAACACGTCACATTTACAAAATAATGGGTGAGCTTTGTTTTTTAAAAATCTCAACGATTGGGCAGGAGAGATTATAAAATGTCATACATATTCAGATAATGCTGAAGAGGTTCCCATTACGCAATTTTAGGTACAAAATCTATTTATGTCTCTATATCTGTGGCGCTCATCTTCAAAGTGAAGGCTCACTGAACTTTGAACTGCTCACGATTTTTCCTCCATTTTATACGCCTCGCATTCTGAGGATGATGCAATATCCTGTGATTATAGGGCAAGAATGCCTTTGCATGGTCATCAATTTTATAGTAGCTAATCGCAAACGGCGTCAAGGAAAAGCTCATTACTTTCCGAGAGTTTCTCACATAGGAATGCCAAGTTGATTAAGGATTGACGGCGACTGTAGACGGCAAAATTGTGATGTGGATTTAAGATGACTTTACCCGCGGCGACACCTTTATGTGTGTGTGTCTTGCCTCTACAGTTACCTACACTTCACTCCGCTTCCATTCATTCCAGGTGGCTTTACGGCGTCATTTGCTGCTTAAAAACATGTTTGCGCTGGCGGGACGACAGTCCAGGAGAATTGAGCTGACTGACCTACTGAGAGCTGGAATGTGGAGCGAAGCGACAAGTGTAATTGATGCAGCCAGCCCTGGAGATGTGATATTCAGGGGAGGTGATTAACTTGCGTAATGCAATTGTGTGCTGCATAATAATTACTGATTAAATGCATTTTATTCAGAATTTATACAGGGTGTTTGGAGAATATAATAGGCCTACTAAAGGTGTAAATAACAACGCTGAGCTGGATTTAAGTCTGTATTGCAAGTCGAGTTTAGACACATTGCTGCTAACCATAAAATAATACCAATTTGAATCATAGTTATTTTTCCAAGGTTTAAAGGACTGTAGCCTCTGAGCCCTAGTTTTATGGCACAATGCCAAGAGACTTTTCGATTCAGAATATACAGTTCCCATAGCGTCTTTTATCTGCGATATTGCGCCGTGACATATTTTCCGGACATCCTGCATCATTTCATTCACACTCCACAAGCTTCATTTCCCTATCCGACAAACAGGCATCGTGTGTCTATATACCTATAAAATATGCCAGTACTCTTGTCGCAAGAAAGTTTCTTCCACTCTTTTCTTCTCACTAACCTGCATAATTCGCCTAAGCCCTAAGGTGAAGTGTATAAAAAACACACGAGTGCTGATGGTTGCATACTGCAAGGATAGTCTACATCTGGCCGATACTTTGTTTCACACATATAGAACATCAACCAAGTCCCCCATATCACATTAGTGCAGTGCCGTGACCTGTTGTATTGCTCATGTATCGTTGCCCTTGCTTTTCAGACTTCTATGTCGATTCTCCACTACTTTTTGGGCTGGGCCAGTATGATCGGCCAATTCACCTGCAGTTGGCTATGCTAATCCTAGAGAAAGGATCTCAGGAACAATTCATCGAAGAGAGGCAGAAACTGATGGAAAAGTTCATCCGAGCTTACTTGGCAACGTGGAGCAGTAACACTCGGAGGTATCATACGAGCTAGATCGCACGGCTTAATTTTAGATCTATTGTTTAACTGCTCCAGTGTTTCTTAACTGATACCACATCTCGGATTCAATTCCAGCAGCGAAGAAGGTGTCCCAATTTCTGCTCCCTTTGTCATCGGATTCGAAGGAGAGACAAACATGTCCCAGAGTGAAGCAAAGAGGCAGCTGCTGCAGTTTGGTCGCACACTGGCTGGTATACCAAAACATAATGGTGGCATGAAAACACTTGATATGCATCCCAAATATAACTTACGTCCACAAAATCAGAAATTTTCACAAATGAAGACGTGAAATGCAGAAAGATCATAAAAATAGTTGACATTTAGTTAGGCATTTTTCATGATCAAGTCTATTTAATGACAGATGAAATACTGTTTTGTCTAGACTCCAGATAAATGTCTGAAGAATAAAAGTACTCCATATGAAGGTGTATGTATATGACTGATGCAATCTTCAATTTTCATATTCTCATATCTCGCAAACCAGTTTGACTGATAATTCTGCATTTCAGATCTTCAGTCATGAATTGTGCTGTATTTCTAAACCCTGCATTCTAGAGCTCCTTTTATGTACAGGTGCAAAATTCGAGTTGAGAAACATGACTGTAGATGTGTAACTGATACACTTGCATCATCATTTGATTTGTAGGCTACAGAGTTCTTTTAATGTAACTTACAGTGAGGTCTTAAAACATAATTACTACGTATATATACACCATGCACAGTTGCACACTCCATCATACATCTACCGACATAGTTCTTTATTACCGGTAGACTACGTACTGTGCTTGCAGGTAAAATTGGCTGGAATTCCAATGAAGTGGCCGTAAATTCCAGCTTCACCAACGTCCTGGGAAATCCCGGAGGCGACATCGACATACTGAAGCTGGTGTGTCCCGCAGGACATCACTTGAACGACGCTGATTCTCGCGGACGAACCTATCTCATGCTCGTTGGTTTATGCTCGAACCCTCAGCTTCACTTGCTGGATTGCCTGTGGACTCTCTCTCCGGTAATGTGCACTGCCTTATGTGAAGATGCGCCACAACGCGCAGGTGTCAACCAATGTTGAATTTCCAGGTGCCAGACATCCACGCGAGAGACAATAACAACAGGACAGCGCTGTGGTACGCGGTCTGGAAGGGTCACCCTGATCTGGCTCGCTACCTCTGCGAGAAAGGTGCCAAGGGAAATGTCGATGGGCGTGTGTACGGCAGTAGGTTCAGGAGGCCACCCATCGAGATCAATCCCTTGCTGGCAGGAGTGCTGCATGACTCCCGTCATCTGCCGACAAGTGGAATCTTTGACAAGGTGAAGGTGGACGGGATCCTTCACAAAACCGTGTCTCTTGCTGTGGACTCTGGGTACTTGAGCGACGAGGACACGCTGAAACACGTCCAGGGCCTACTTAAAGACAAAACCAACTTCCCGCACCTGGGCGATAACATGTTCCTCAGCAATAAGTTGGTCACCCTGATGTTTGGGTCTCACTCTGCTGGATTGCAACAGCTATGCGTAAGGACCATCGTTAACAACGTGTTCTTTAGCCGCAGTCCCAATGGTAGGTGATGTAAGGTTGTTAATTCGGATTGAAGCTAACCCAGGGTTACTTTTTCGGCAGGTGGCAGTACTTGTAACCTGCTCTCAACGTCAGAAGGGGGCGGCCACTCCACAGCCCGAGACTGCAGGACCAGCATGGACATTGTGGCTTGGCAAAACAGTAAGGCGAGTTGCATCAGTCCGGAGGTTGTTGGAGACATGATTCACGCTCTGCGCTTACCGACCCCTCTCAAGGTATTCTTTGAAGTGGAAATGGCTAAGGCACAGCTATGCTTTCATGCTAATCAGTATGGAGGTATGCCGCAGGGGAGACATATCGCAATGGTTCTGGCTGATGACTAGTAATCTTTTGGGGAATAAACTTGTATATGTCACGCATTTGATCACTGTGCAAAACCGACTCTGCAGATCCGCCATTGGACCTGGAAGGGATAATAATGAATGTGTTAAATCTGTGTTATTGTTGCAGACGTGATCAGCAGGCGTGCCCCTGCAATATACTCTATGTTATGTTTTAGGCTGAGAGTCCTGATACTCACAAGGGAACTTCACACATTATAGATTGATTGCTGAATAAAACTTGGCACAATACTATAGGCTGGTAAGTCATTCACCAAAATGCACACCGCTTCGGCTGAGCGATACACAAGGTCAAAAGTTATGACCTCTCGAAGTCATCCCGGACAGCTTACCTAAGAGGGAAGGGTAAAGCACTGGCGGATGAAAAGAAGCATAGCAAATTAGCGTTTGTGCAAGTTTTTAATTATGATTGTGTTCAAAACAAAATTAGTAAATATGAATTCTACGATGTCGAAAACCTATATTTTCATACGCCATTCGTGCCAGGTATGTGACAAGTGGCTCTAACATGATGACAAGTTTCTCGCGGGTTTCCGTACGTGTGGGCCTGTTTGTGACATGCCAGGTACGAATCGAGTATGAAAAGATAGGTTTTCGACACCTTAGAATTCATATTTGCTGTCAGAAATGCAAAAAGAGACATCCTTTAAAAAGTTTATAAGCCCCAGGCTGGTAGATTAGGAATGTGGTCTTGCTTATCTGCCTCCCTCCATGGACTGCCCAAACCCGTGCACGGTTTCATTTGAGGGGCTCCCAACAAGAGTGGTTCAAGTCACAGGTTGTTTCCGAGAAAATGGGAATTAAAGTTAATGACTTACACTGATGTCATATGTGATCAAATATATGAATCTTTGCAGTTCAATTCGTCCATGAATTTTTCTGGCCAACAACCAGTATTGCACATGAAAGATGATGGCATCGTGACGATCATGCCAATGGCATGATAACTTTTTTTTAATGATTTTTTGTCACTTGAACCACTCTTGTTGGGAGCTTCTCAATTTAGAACTCTGCTGATCAGAGTAATTAGCCCTTTCCAATGATGTAATAAAATGTATGCTTTTTTGAGCGCAATATCTGAAACTTCGCTCATGAGGTAAGATGTCCAGGATGACTTCGAGAGGTCATAACTTTTAACCTTGTATCTCAGCCGAAACGGTTTGCATTTTGGTGAATGACTTACCTGCCTCTATAATTATGCCAAGTTTCATTCAGCAAATCCATCTACATATTCGTGACGTTCCCTTGTCAGATAACTCTTGATTATAAATACCACTTGGCTATTTCATGCACATATCCACAAGATTTTAAAAGAAGCATTTTTTTGCAAAAACAACATAATTATGTCAAAAATGGTCGAAAATGAGTCATGGCTACCACCTCATAGTTCCAATCCATGCGCTCTTAATGGTTTAATAGCAATGCAAAAGGACAGTTTTAATTAATATCATGAATTTATTATGAATATATTATAATGAAAAGTGGAACATTATGCATTATTATTCCACCGTTTGTTTAGGAACAGCATTATGTCAATATCCTCCTGGATTTTTTTCCAAAATTACTACCACTTGCAGATATTGATATTGACAATGTGTAGGAATCAACAGGTACTAATGGCTCAAAAAGATGGAGACGATTTTGCATTTGGTTTCACTGCAAAATCGTCTCCATCTTTTTGAGCGATATAGATACATTCTTTAATGATGAAAATCATATATTTTGTAATGAAACAATGGGAAATGAAAATTTATGCATCATTATTCCACCTTTTAAGTAAGAACAGCATTATGTCAAATTTTTTTTTTAAATTCTTCCAGCACTACTACTGCTTGCAGATATTGGAAATTTATGTCATTATGTGTCACATCAGTGTGTCCATAAGAGACTATTTCTTAGATTTGTGAAGGCCCTCTTTTGAAGAACGAAGATTGTTTTTGTCTCCTGAAAAGTGACATTTTTTGACATATCTTATGCTGTTTTTGCAAAGAAGGCTTCTAATGCACTTCACTCATTTGAGTTTTTAAAGTTTGGTAAATGTCTCAGACAAAAGGTTTGATTTAAGCCATTGGTTCCAGCACAGGTGTGCTGTAGCAGCCTATTATACCGGTAGCTTATAAGAAAAATTCATGTGGCCTATGTCAAATAAGAATTCTCCATGGTGACGTCAAACATGCAAAGATCAGGACTTTTCCTGTGATGTTTCACCTTATTTCTGTCAAAACTATTATTGTTTATATTCATATATTTTAGAGACGACCTTTTAGAGAGCAACTTGTCTCAATAGTGGACTGTCCCTTGAAGGAAGTATGGCGGGACCAACTTTTCGAGTTTACTACAACCCCACTAAACCGAAGGTCTCTTACAGCCGAGTCTCTTATATCTGGAGTAAACTCTATTCCTTTATATGATGTACGGCCATAATGTGGCAATGTGGCATGGGTGTTCTAAGTATCAGGGTTGTTTTAAATAAATTATCGCTAATATTGGCCGAAGAAATTATTCTTGTGTAGTTTGTTTTGCCCCTATCCAGAAAACCTGAATTAACTCGTTAGACCAGCGTTTCTCAACATTTTTACTCGTGCGGAACCATTGAAATTATATTAATGTCTCAGGGAACCCCTACATAAAAATTAAGTTATTAAATATGTTGCGGTCAAACACCGAAAACGCTCACTGAGCAAAAAAAAAAAAAACGACCATGTCGCAAAATGGTTGGTTTGAAAACAACAATTTCGCGAAATATTTACGTTCTCTCTCTCTCTCTCTCTCGATGAGCGTTTTCATCGTTTGAGCCTAACAGAGGTTGGACGAAATAATAGGGACACCTGTTACAATTTTTTAATTACTATGGTGTTTGACCACCTTTGCCTTCAACACAGCCCCAATCCTTATCGGAATGGACGCATTCAAGTTTACAGCAGAGTAAACTCCACACTCGCCTTCTTGTTTGCATTGCAATCGAGTGAATAGACAACCTGGAAGATAATTTCATTGGGCCAATGAAGCAGTGTATGTCTCTATGAAGTCAACTTCTTTCATTCAGTTGACATAATAAAGATACAATGGTAAATAAAATGAGACCCAACCAGACCACTCTAAGCAGATATGGTTATAAATGCATCCAGTAAAAATATGCTATAAATCTTTGACCCATCTCATCAAAATAGATATCAAAATAGATATCAAAATAGAAGAGCCAATAACAAGTCAAGTGTATATATCCCCACCTGACACTTTTGGACCCATCCCCTGCAAGGATGGGTCACAGCAGTGATAAGGATATGGGATGTAGGGTGGGCACAAATGAAAGCAAGTAAATAGCTTGGATTGTATGGTTTATTCAAGGGTACTCTCTGGGAACACTGAGACACCTGTCCCACTGCCATCTGACTGCCCGGTACACCTGTCATAAAATCACTGTGGCAAGCAATGGAGAATTCCACTCACAGTACTCCTCATCTCAACATCATTTGCATATTGAGGCCCCTCAAGTACCTTATAAATCGCATAACCCCATATCAGGAATGTAGGATGAATGGAATCACACCTCTCATCCAAATCTGGCTGCCACCATCCAACAGTCTTGTCCCTGTTATCATCAGTTCTTGGAAGGTTGGGCCCAAAATTGGGAGGTGGGCAACAATTATTGAATTTTTGTTGATATCAACCAACCTTGGTTGAAAGATATATGAGACTTGTATATTTAATTCTGGAATCATTCATAACAATGTTCCTGTAGAGTTGACTGGTCAGGTATCATTTGGGGGGTGTGGTGGAAAAAGGTGATAACTGTCATTTTTGAACTGAACACCTAGCAACTATGTAAAAGACATGACAAACAGTTTGATATACTCAAAGTTCACGTATCATGCATGATACGTCAACATGGACTATATTAAAACCAGCATTCTCTATGATTTGTGAAGAGAATGCAAACTTAAATTCGCTCTCCTGAAGAATTACTTTTGTCACGTTTTTCCACCACACCCCTCATTTGATTCACCCTCGTATCTCTCCCTGCTGTTTAGGAACACTACACTTGTTAGGCAAGTTGTACTTTAATGGCAGACATTTCTTTTTGCTCAGTAGGTCTCAGTAGGGGAAATGACATTTGGCAGTGAGTGGTAGGATGATGTGAATAATAATTAGACCAAGCATCGGTCTCACTGAGAAAAAGTTGACTGGCAATAGCAGAAACTAAAGGTAGCACATAATTATATTGTTTAATTATGCTCATTGTGCTTAACAAACAGTATACGCTGT
The DNA here is from genome assembly GCA_000934665.2 of Catajapyx aquilonaris. Taxonomy (NCBI): domain Eukaryota; kingdom Metazoa; phylum Arthropoda; class Diplura; order Dicellurata; family Japygidae; genus Catajapyx; species Catajapyx aquilonaris. The sequence goes on from KZ539028.1 coordinate 25,900, forward strand.
TACCTCAGTCTTTTTGAGAGTGAGTACAACGTGCCTAATAAGTGCAGGGTCCGTAGGGTTAGGTAATGGCTGGCCCTTTGTTGCTCTTGGTTGGTCAGTTGGTATTTGGTTAGAGAAATCAAAACGTTCACACGTTTCCATCATTCATCTACTCTTGCAATCACTATTCACCCGTATCTATCACAGTACATTAGGTAGTTTCGTTACACCTATTCACACTAACATTTCACTTATTTAAAACAGGTGCGGGTGAGACAATAACAAAAGACAAGAACAATGTAATAAAATTTTTTGCTACAAAAAACACTGAGTGAGTGCTCCCACCATCTCGAGGTAGACCCCAAATGCTAAATAATTGCGAAGCACTGACCCAAGGGTGGTGGAAGCTTTAAATATAACTCACACAATCGTTAAGCCAAAAATATTGCATCCATTTACACTCAAAACAAAAAAATATATGACAACTTGAGTAACATGACAAATGATACTTGCAGAGCTTTGAACCCACGTTGGTACAAGAGTACTATGGAAGAAGACTGAACATTTTGGGGGGAAAGGCTGGTGTGTTGTGTGCAGTTGTATTTGTGTGTGAATTTATGTCTGCATGTGTACATGATGCCTGCATGGGTATGGCTTTGGCAACACTTACGCAGTCTGAAACAAGAATCGCATCATCATCTGATGACATTTTCGGAATTTTTGTTCTGGTGAAGACATTTTAAAGTGCTCACAGTGAACACATACCTTCACAATGAAAATTACAGGATTAATAAAAGCAGCATTAAAGGTTTGGTGAGACAAACTTTCAGGTGTATTTTTTCTGTTGTGGTTGGGGAACTTTAGGTTAGTATTTACATGTTACTTTTCCTCGTAAGTTTGGCCAAATCAAGGGGGAATGCATGCATGTGTGTGTATTCCAGTCTTGCATAAGCTGTAGGGACCTTGGAGAGGGAGTGACTTAGCTGCCAGGTGTCATAAAACTGTGGCATCATATTTAAGGTTCCACAATGTCAGACGGACCTCTTAGTGAATTACAAACCTTGAAAAAGTCCTTACAAGTTACAGTATGTGAAAAGTTAGGTAAGGTAAGGTACGTTTTGGTGTGCATTTCTACAATGATAGGTAAAGTCAGGCTCTACATGTGTCAAGGAAAAGTCCCCACACCTAATGCATCATCAGTGTGTCTATGTGAGTGTGTACAGGTCTTCAATTAGCTCTGGGGACGGAAATGGGAGTTTTTACTGTAACTGTGGGGACATCCTCCAATTTGTGGGGACATTTTTGGTCCCTACAGTTAAAACGCCTGATTTGGTACTGCTTTAGTGGGGACATGTCCCCACAATTGGGTTTCTTTAAAATCCATTTATCTCCGCCTAGGTTAGTTATAGTAGGGTAGGTTTGGTAGGATAGGATAGGTTAGGTTAGGTTAGGTTAGGTTAGCATAATTTATGTTAGGATAAACTAGGTTTCAAAAGTTGTGTTAGCCATGTCCCCACAGCTAATTCAGGACAAGACCTGATGCAGGTGTGTGTGTATGTGTCTAGTACAGTACATGTGGGATATGGTACTATACTCCGGGAATGGTGAAGCGGTACTGCTAGGTGGTATGTAGGTTACCTGTCCTGACCTGGTGTGACAAATCTCACAGATAATGATCCCCCCTGTATCTTACTTCAAAAATATATTCAGACAGCCCATATGACCAACTGTGAAGCATGGCATGGAAATCACATCTTAACAACAGTATCCTCACTGCTTGATCATTAAGTGCACGATGAAAAAATATACCGCTTGTGCTGCCTTAGGCGAGCAATGATGGTGCAACCCACTTGGACACAAGTGTACATTACGAATGTTTCTCCTGGAAAAATAGTACATATCTAGAACTGACATTCCCATATTATGTACTGTATATTATTTAGCTCGTCTTTACATCATTCATTCTCTCAGTTCCAGTGATTCATTCTGACAATAAAACTACAAAGATAGTTGTTTTCTTGCAAACAACCAGAATAACAACAAGAACAACAAGTAACAAATACAGTGGAATCCTGTTCAAAGTCAACAATACCACAACACAGAAGAAGTGGTCCCTCCAGGTGAAAGAAGTGTGTGGAAAAGTGTAGAACACAGTGGGTAACAACTACTGCGGCATGTCTTTGTTCCCACATGGGTGGGAACATAACAATAAGAGCACCACAAAAACAAAGAAAATTAAAAGACCGTTCCAAGGCAAACCATTAAAAAGTCCAGGCAGCAGACTCTGCTCTCAGTCAAAACAGTTCCACTGAAATGACGATTCCACTGTGTGCACACAGAGTGAATGATGGGAGTCCTTCCGTATCTGATGTCTTTGAGCGCGAGGACGTCTCCAATACCTACGTCCTCACTAATAACAAAATACAAATTTGTGCACTGTACGTAACATACTTGCACTGATGATGGCAGGAAATTCATCTGCATGGCAAAGAGTCTACACAAGAACATGTCTCTTCAAAGAACATCCCATGTCTCTTCGCGTACAGAAAATGGAACTATGAATTGGCACATGATTGTATCAGACATCAATGTTAAGGTAGTCCAGAAGCAGGATTACTGCCAAGCTGAAGAGCAAAGAGAAGAGAAGTAGCTGAGAAAATTTTACAAATGCATTCTGATACAGTGCTTGAACTGATTCTGAACACAGCCACAGGATAATTGCTTGGCTTGCCACATCCAGTACTTGAAGTGTTGCAAAATCATGAAGAAAATTGCATTCCAAAAGTGCTCCACTAATGTCATGTAGTTGGCATGGTAATAATTGGAGAAAGCAGCAGGGAAATACTAAATTCACGTATGTGCAGTTAAATTTCCTATCAGGAAGTGGTTTATCACTAAAAGTCCATGTAATTGCTTTCTGGCAGAGAATATTAAAATTTTGAAAAACCATTATCTTAGGGCAGACCAATACTTCATTTTATAAACATGCTATTTGTAGTCACGCGAGTACCTTCAATAAATGGAGCAAATGAGAACTTTCATATCCAGTCAGCCTTTTATGATAACTTTCAATACCAGACAATGCAAGGAAAATTCATGGTATCATGCTAAACTATTCTTATAAATTACTGGTGTCCAGCAGATTAAATAGTTGCAAATCACCTTATGGTGACATGAGATAGAACCAATGCCTTACACTTGGAGAATTTTATTAACATTCACTTGATATACCTGGTTACACATCATATTTAATTATCAGTCCAGTGGAATGCCACGAAGTACTAATGATTGTCGCATTTATTTCATGGATGGACAATAAACATGGTGCAGAAATTCAACATACCTTGGCCATGGGGGATGGTGGAAGGATTCTAGGTGATAATTTTAAGTACAGGTGTTGTGGGTCTCCACAGCATAGTTACCAAGATAATGGGCTTAACACAAGGTATCAAATATCTTGGCAGGTACACGTCCCTCCATGCAACCTGACCTTTTAATTTAAAACGTGTTATGATGCAATTTAAATGCAAGATATGATCCCATTAGGTGTAGCAGATAATGGCCTATACTACTGAAGTGTCGAAGGCTGTATACATGACGTGAAAGATGCTATAATGCATTCTTTACTTGATGCTACTTATCTCGGTAACTAAGCTGTGGAGACCCACAATACCTACACTTATCAGTAAAATTTTAAAGGTAATTTTATAAATGGTTGCCTAGAACCCCTTGACCATCCCCCAAAGCCAGGGAATGCTAAATTTCCACACCCTGTATATACAGTACCATGTATATTTTGGTTGTGATCAGCATCTGAATAATATATTATATAGTCATACCTTTTAACAGCATTTTTGTTGTTGAAACTCAGTAAAAAACTATACAACATACTGCATTTATTTGAACACTGAACAATTTCTTAAAAAATATTTCGGCAATACAAAATTCCTATTTTACTCTGAGTAATGTGCTGCTGTCCAATGAATCTTACCTGTGTGGGCAAGTTCACTCCATGGTGGGAGCTGGTAGCAGTCACATAGCCTAACGTTGGAGGTGGGGGTGGGGGTGGGGGTGGAGGTGGGGGAGGAGGGGGTGGTGGTGGAGATGGTGGAGGATGTGGTGCTACCGGGTATGCAGTGAAGTTGGGCGGTGCAACATGGCTTGGCGAATACTTATAGGCAGCAGCTGTTGGCATACTGTAAATGCAAGTGATGTCATTCAGTACCGCAAAGATTGCACAGGTAACGAAGCCTATACCTGATGTCAGTTCCAGAATTGGAAGCCGCAGGGGATATCATAGACACTGCAGCACCTGGAGCAGATACAACATATACCGGTTGAGTTGGACCTTCAGTTCCTCCACTTGGATGAACAATGGGCAGTGATGTGAATCCTGAATACCCTCGGAGTACGGGAACTGAAAAGACATGAATTATGTATAACACGCTTTAAAATACAGCCATGAAAAGCTACACCCACCAGCAACCCGGCCATCCTGTCCCTGCCCATCTTGAGCTTGCATTTCTGACGGCTGTGCAGCCTGGGTGACACCTTGAGGCTGGACGTAGGGTGGGTATACTAACTGGACTCCCGGTTGGTTCACTGAGTTTATTGCACCCGGAACGTAACAGAAAGTCACCTAAAATGAGTATAAAATTGTAATCAATTTTGTGGGATCCACCAATATCAAAGTAATCTACAGCTCAGCCCCACCATTCCAAAACCCAGTATCAGACATTTGGTAGGAAATTGAGATATCAACCTGTATGTAGAGCCTTAATCCTTCGAGACATATTCAAGATGCAGAATATTCAGAAAAAATCATGAGGAGATTTTTCACATGATGTAAAACACACTTGAAGACGACTGCTCACGAAACCATTGCATTGCCCTGAAAGTGATCCATTACGCAGGGTGCAGAAATCTAAGGTATCATCATTTGGGGGATGGTAGAGGGAATCATCCTCATAGTATAAAGCTCAAAATTTGCACATAATTATATATGAGGCATTCCATGTCAACCTGACCACTTTCCGACAAATCTATTCCTATTTCGACCAAAATTCATAGGTCTGTACTACTAGGCATTATATGTCCGGAACCAAGATTTTGTCTCTCTGTGACACATGGTTGCGAAACTACAGGGTGTGCAAGTTGCGATTTTTCAGTCATTTTACGCTGTCAGGCCTTTGAATGGAGGCCTGTAACTTCTGAACCCCGAAAGTGAATCCAAATGTGATGCGTGATTTCATAAGCTCTTTTTATGATATTTCATAATATCGCAATGAAAATCTTTGGAAATAAATATTAACATTTTAAGATGGCCACAAAATTTTGGGTTTAATATTAAAGTTGGCCCTTTTTGAGATTTTTTGAATGGCACTCAAAATGAACCTTGAAATGTTTCCTTCATATTTCCGAAAAGTCTACGAGGTGCCGTCTGGAAACTCCCCGCTAGAGGGCGAAAATGCAGCCATAGCGCGCTCTGGACCCATACACTGTCACTTGGGAGGACCATAACACCATGGAGATACAGATAGGGTTAAATCTGAAACTTGATGTGTGTATTGGAAAGGTATTTTCACGCTCTACAGGATGTTTCAGAGTCACGGGTCAAGTGCGCGCGAGGGGGTGGGGAAAAATCGCAGGTGGCGACAACCCCGGTTGGTTTTATAAAACAATGAGAAATACGGCAGTAATCAATATATTTATTACGGCCGTACGGCGTGACGTCACATCCTTTCTGTATTCGAATTGACCAGTGCGGACTGGCAGATTCAGTGGTTTGAACCTGGTTGAACGGGTTTTTAGCCTTGCGGGTTGCACTGAAAAAGGCGCTCTCATGCTACACCGGCAGGGTACTGAACACACCACTGTACAGTAGTACATTACATTGTACAGTACCCTTCCGGTGTAGCATGAGAGCGCCTTTTTCAGTGCAACCCGCAAGGCTAAAAACGCGCTCAACCAGGTTCAAACCACTGAATCTGCCAGTCTGCACCGGTCAATTCGAATACAGAAAGGATGAGACGTCACGCCGTACGGCCGTAATAAATAAATTGATTACTGCCGTATTTCTAATTGTTTTATAAAACCGACCGGGGTTGTCGCCACCTACGATTTTTCCCCACCCCCTCGCACGTGCTTGACGTGACTCTGAAACACCCTGTATAAGATGGTTATTCTCATCTGAATAAAAATCTAAAATTTTGCATCCAAAATGGCGGCCAAAAACCTTGATTTTCACATTTCTCATTAATCTACTGATGCGAATTGTTTTGAATGGCACTTGAAATTGCACAGGAAATGTTTTCTTGAAATTCCCGCAAAATCTGGAAAACAAATTCTATATAATTATGCCAACTATAAAACATTTTGTGCATTTTCAGGCGCTTCTGAGAAAGGAGTACGTTTCAGAATTTTTATTGTTGTGTAAAGATATTCTAAAACACTTTTCACATGGAAAAATGATTAAGTTGACATTTGTCAATCCGTCAATATTTTTGAACCTGCCACTTTAGCAATGGTATAGTTGTTATTTAGCCACAATGATGCTATCTCATTGTTGCTTAATAAAAATTATAAAATTGTTCAAATTGCAGTTTTGAGATTATTTCTGAATCGACAAATGTCCACCTAATCATTTTTCCACGTGAAAAGTGTCTTAGAATATATTTACACAACAATAAAAACTCTGAAATGGCCTCCTTTCTCAGAAGTGCCTGAATATGCACAAAATGTTTTATAGTTGCCATATATGGAATTTCTGTCTTCCAGATTTTGCGGGAATCTCAAGAAAACATTTCCCGCGCAATTTCAAGTGCCATTCAAAACTGTACTCCTGCCCTTTTTCAATCTCCCGAGACACAAACATTTATATCACTGGCCCAAAGTCCACCCCGAAAAGATTTACCTTTTGTTTGTTGTCACTGCAGAGCAACAACTTTTCCAACTGTATTATTTTTTTGTTTATGCAACCCAACTATTACTTCATGCTAACATTGTTTTGTGATCAGGGTCTGTTACAGCAACAGTTTCCAAGGACATCCCCCTCCCCTAGTTTATTCTTTTTTTCTTCTTCTCCTTTTTCCCCTCATTGGTTATGCTTTTTGGTTGTTATAATCATTGGCCTACCTGGACACACCATTAGTTTCTACCTATGTATTGGTTGATGGCCAGTGGCCAGGGTTTATTTTGTTGTATAAGTGGAGCTTTATTATCTACATTATTAATACTGTACCCATAACTCCGCCCGAACCGTACGGCCTACAGCGTTGGGAGTGCTCTCAAAATTTTGCCAGCGTCTTATGTATATGCCCACCACTTTTGTTTTTTTTGGAAAAAGTGACCAGGGAATTTATAAAATGGAAAAAACTGCGATGGCCTATACAGACCGCCTAAAAAAAAGGCTGCGACATTTCCACGAAGTTCGCATCGTGGCCGCGGGGCGCCACCTCCCGGGTGGCAACTCGCTGACTTCCTAAGGGGGGGATAAAGAGAATTTAGGAGTAAAGTTCTCGCTAACTAACAACAGCAGAACCGATTTTTTTTTGTGTGTAAGTGTAACTGACTCTCTTACACATGCGTGATGTACTTTTCCCATATTCTTAATGAAGTATTTTAAAAAGTCATTTGCATTCCAGAGTAAATTACGCCGTCGTAGAATTTTAAGTTATGTTATGCACCCAAAAATGCGGCAAAATGAGGTACTCCGGACCTGTGAAGCCGATTTTTATATTTAGCTAAAACCTTTCGGCAAGTAATAATTTTGTCAACATTTGACTGATTTGATAACTACTAGAAGTTGGGGGAACCCTAATTTTCACGGTTTTTATTGTGCCTAGAGGGAATGGTCAACCGCAAACGTGACCTTTCTTTTGTGTAGCTAGGGTGGGATCCACTGTCTCCTCTTTCGGCCAGAGTTGGAACTCGAAGAAGTCCCGATTATCCTTTTTTCCCCCCCC
>JYFJ02003963.1:0-35981 GCA_000934665.2 Catajapyx aquilonaris
AGCTCAAGGGGGACTATATTAAAAAATGATTAGGAGGATTTCAATAAAGGTGTTCATTTTGATACTCAGGTAGATAAATTATTGAACCACCCTCGTAATTATCCATTCTAAAGTCCAGATAATCTTCATGGAAACTTTTTATCACATCCTGTGTATAACCCCACCACTCCATTTTTTGGGGGTGTCCCAATATTTTCAGATCAGAGCAAGTATATGTATGAAGCAGCTGCAAATATCCTACACAGACGAAACAGTTTGTGGCATTGTTCACATTGGACACACACTTTTTGATGCAAAAGTTATAATTTTTAAAGTAACTAATGAATAATTATTTAATAAATATTTGACAAGGAAATAGGTACTTAATGTTATGGGTATTTAATATTGAGTGTCTGTTTCTGAGGTGGGCAGGGGTGGGGGGTGGGACGGGTTGTTTTTAGGTTTATTCTCATGAGTATTATTAGTTCATATGTTGGGTTAGCTTGCGTCTCCCTTCATCGCTGACTACCCCTCATAGGGAAATGTCGTGATGTTGTTGTTGTTGTTGTTGAAATAGGTACTAAGGCAAACCAGTATCATCAATACCATCTGATCACAATGTCAGGCATCCCCTCTTATGTATGTGATTTTCAATATACAGGGTGGTCCAACTTTTTTGACCGAACAGCTATTGACAAATTCGGCCTAAGCTGCTTATGTTGTAGTGCGTTACCTGGCAACCCTGTCCGGCGGGCCAATTCAAACATCAGCACATGGAGAGCGCTTCCATTGTTGCCACTGTTTACAAATCGAGTGAGTGACGCGGACGACCCAGCGACGGGTCTCTGCCTGCTTACACATCAGTAGCAAGGGATAAGCAGGGAAAATAATGATGTTACTTAGAACAATGGAAAGAACACGTAGCACTCGTCTCCATGTGCTGATGTTTGAATTGGCCCGCCGGCCGGGGTTGCCAGGTAACGCACTACAACATAAGCAGCTTAGGCCGAATTTGTCAATAGCTGTTCGGACAAAAAAGTTGGACCACACTGTATATCTTGAACCCACTAATAACTCACCAATGACAGCTGGACTTTTCCCTGCTGTATGCATAACTCCAGAAAAAGTCTGATGGAATCCTCTGATGGCAATCCCATAATGTCTTCCACTTCGCCTAAAAGTTTTTTGAAGAGTGCTTCTGCAATGGTGAAGTCACCCATTTGTAACGATATGGTCATGGCGTCACCCAGCATTGGTCCTGTCCATCTGTCAGGAGAAAGTAGGAAATGATGATGAAATTGGTTCAACAAAGCACGTACCAAATCAGTGCAAATACTGCAGTATTTATCTGACAGGATAGATGCCATTATACACTATACATACGAGGTGCAGTCAAAAATTACTTGCGCGTATTTTTTTTTAGCCATTGCGCATGACATTTACATATTTGCACTTCAAGGAACATGAAATCCAGCCCATGTGGGATTTTTTGATAAAGGTTTCAAATTTCGCACTGACCGGACGCCTGTTTCGCAGCCCTGCAAACAGAGGGCCTTACCGACACTAGCAAAATGGCGGACTTCAGCAAAGCCGATCAGCGTGTTGTGGTGCGATTTCTTTTTCTGCAAGGGAAAAGTGCTCCTGCGATCCTTAAAGACATGCAGGCCATATGTGGGAACTCCGTCATGCCCTTACGGACGATCCAGTGGTGGGTGAAGGAGTTCAAGGAAGGGCGTACAAGTGTGACGCATTCCTCAGGGGCTGGCCACCCGTTGACCGCCACAAACGACGCCACTGTCAGCCGTGTGGAGGAACTTGTCATGGGCGACAGGCGGATCACTGTGGACGCTATAGCCAATGTCATGAACATTTCGCATGGTTCTGTTCATACCATTATGCACGATCATCTGAAGATGTACAAAGTCCAAAATGAAAAAGAAATCGCACCACAACATGCTGATCGGCTTTGCTGAAGTCCGCCATTTTGCTAGTGTCGGTAAGGCCCTCTGCTTGCAGGGCTGCGAAACAGGCGTCCGGTCAGTGCGAAATTTGAAACCTTTATCAAAAAATCCCACATGGGCTGGATTTCATGTTCCTTGAAGTGCAAATATGTAAATGTCATGCGCAATGGCTAAAAAAAAATACGCGCAAGTAATTTTTGACTGCACCTCGTATGTATGCAAATTTTCAATGAGGTCAGAAAAAAAAACTGCTGGCTTCCTAATATGAACTGAGGCTCAAGGGAAGAGCCATTTTCTTATTTCATAGGTATTCAGTCGACTCCCAAATTTACCCATAAATTCTAGAACATATCCACATACCACACAACAAAGTGAACCCACCTCAACACTTGGCTTCGGCTGGTTCTCCTGTGGCCATCCTCCTGTGGCTCCATCATGGCTACTATCTCCTTCAGAATGACACCAAATTTCCCTCCCTCTTCTTCCTCTTCCCCAGCTTCCTCAGGATGAGCAGCCATGATTTTCAGCAGCAGTCCCAACATTCCCTCCCTGGTTAAGTGGTCAAAAAGGACGAGGTCAGACCAAAGCCTGGGTAAGTGGCTTATAGCCTCCATCCTCAACATCTTGGCTGCTTCTCCTTCCTCTTCTCCTTTCCTCTGCACTTCACCTCCCACCAGCCTCAGAATGGCCTCCATCACACTGGGCTCTGGTGTGTACACATTTGGGACTAGATGATGGTACAGATGCATCACATCCGCAAGAGATTCCTGGCTTATCTTCACCATAAAGTAATGTCGACTGAAATGAGGGCAAAGTTTAGATCAAGTGTTAAAAATCACAAGAATAGAGTGACTCTTCAAGAATTTTGCATTACATCATGCCATTTGAAAATTACAAGGGTCAGTCAATGGATTCTCAGCTTAACATAGATGGGGTTGATGCGTAAGGATGTGTTGTCAGTAAATTGTAGTGGCACTCTCTAGATCTAGAACATCACTCGCAAATTTTCATTGCAATTGCATCATACCAATGGGAGTTATTGACCCCTGAAGACGCGAAAGTGTGGGGTCTTCTGATGATGCAGAAGATCGAGGCTCATGCAGTGATCAAATTCCTTCACAGGAAGGGAATGAGCCCCAGGACATTTATGAAGAAATGCTAAACAGAGTGGGTTGCAATGATCCATCCTACAGTGTTGTCAAAAAGTGGGCAAGGGAGTTCAAGGTGGGTAGCACAGCCTGGAAGATGACCCCCACCCAGGCGGCCCAGCAACAGTTAACACTCAGGAGAATGTGGATCACATTCATAATGTGGTGATTGATGACAGTCAACTCACCATAGACCAGATAGCGGGCGATGGGCATATCAAATGGCAGTGAGCATTCCATCCGGACACAAACCTTGGGGATGCACACGCTGGGAGCCCGATGGGTACCCAGAAACGTGACACCTGATCAGAAGGCCCATGTTCAGGCATCATTGGAGGTGTATAAGTGGGATACAGATGCTTTCTTGGGTTGATATGTTACACAAGATGAAACGGGGCTTCACCAACATTGCCCCAGAAATAAAATAGCAGAGTAAGGAGTCACATCATATCGGATCCCCACCTTATCGAAAGTTCTGTGTCGTCCCATCAGCGGGGAAGGTGATGGCTTCCATTTTATGGGACTGTGAAGGGCCTCTGCTGGTGGGCATTCTGGAACATTGTTATGTCACTGTTCCCAAAGATGAAGGAAAGTCTGTGTGGGACTCATTTTGTCAATGACAGTAAGGTGGTCAGTGTCATGCATGAGTGGTTGGGTGGGGTGGGGAAAGAATTTCATTTGGGGAGAATCAGAGTTTGCAGCACAGATGGGAGACATGCATTAGTGTTAGGAGGGACTATGTTGAGAAGTCACAATAAATTGGTGACCATGAAAAAAGTCTTTCTGTTCAAGGCCGATAATATTGACTGACCCTCGTATAACCAAGTGTGCCAAAATTGTGGATTAAACTGTCAAAAACTGCTGGCCCAGTGTGCAGCTGAACCTTCTCTCTCTATCCTTCCCTTCCAGGCAATGATATGCTTCACCTTCACTTCCACCTCCAAAGCTAATCCGCATCATACACTTCCTCCTCCACAATCCTTCATCATCATCATCTGAAGAGCAGAGTGCCAACTAGTTCAAATACACACTGGGATAGCAGTACCTAGCAACTGATGCAACATGTAAAATTATGTAACTTATTAAGGCCCATTCACACAGGCCGTCGACAGTTTTGGTTTTGGTTTTGGTTTTGGACCAATCAGAGCGGGCCCTCACGGTAACCATGACGCGTTGTTTACGTGAGGGCCCGTTCTGATTGGTCCGCGGAGTCGACGAGACCAAAAACCAAAACCGTCGACGGCCTGTGTGAATGGGCCTTGAATGGGCCTTTAGTCAACAAAAAAACACTTCCATTCCATTCCTAAAGTGATCACATCACACTGCTCGTCTAACATGCACAAACTAGTCTTACTAGTAGACAGACTCCTTGTATGAATCTCCAATGAACTTGTAGTTGTTTCCCTTGGTGAGAATGGCATGCAACCTGTCAGCATGTTGAGGGGAATGCAGATGGTTCCTGCAGGCTTCCATGGCCGACATGAAGAAGAAAGTGTCCATAGCATCACGTGGGTCAATATCCGTGGTAGACTCGAGCTGGCTCATGATGGAATCAAGGATGCCACTTGGTGGGCCTCCTGAAAAACAACACTTTCTTGTCAGTGACTCTTGGAAGCACAAGCTGCATAAAACGACATTGCACCTGCACATCTGCCCACTCAGCAAACCCTCCCTCACTCACAGTACCAAGGCGTTATGGAAAAGGACAACACTTGTACACCATTATAAGGAAAATAAAAGGTACCATGTCAGATGCCCAGGAGGTGCACTAACCCAAATAATTAACTGTATAAAAATCAGAAATATGTCGGAGGGGGATTTGGCTCAAGTAATGAACCAATCCAATCATATGTGGCTGATATCAATGTCATATTTTGTGATTCTTCACATCACTTCATACCATAAAAAGGTAGGTCAACCCACCATAATCACTTACAAGTGCGCCAAAAAAAGATGACATTGTCCCAGAATCTCAGACTTATTCCCAGGTGTGGCAGTTATTCAGTAAAAATTAATAAAACTGCATTGACACCTTAGCTTCTCCAAACAAACCTCCAAAGTGCAACAGTAAACAGGCAATACTTACTTCCTGGACAGAATATGTTGACAAGGTAGTAGTAAGATGCAAGGCTGGGACTTATCCCTATCTGTTTAAACTCTGACATGATCTGAAGTGATACTGAACGGGAAATCTGTAGTGAGTTGAATGTTGTGAGGCAATCAAGGGTTGAGTTAAGACTCCCAAGGTTGGGCATCACTCCATCTGACTGCATGTTCTTCAGGAGCTCCTGCAAGGAATCCAGTCTATTTAAAGCTACACCCATCTTGTTAATGCTTGTGTACACATTCACATCTTATTGCTTGCAAGGGAAGAATGGACACAGTGACGGCACAATTCCAAACTCAAATACAGTAGAACCCCGATTATATCCGTCACCCACAGGACAGGGGCATTGTCGGATGACAGAAATGGTAGGATAATCCTAGGAGCAAAGGAAAACACAACAAAAAACATTAAAAATCATGAAATCATGTAAAATAGTATGCTTTTCACAGAAATAGGGAAGTATTAATCTTTTACGTACACACACTGCTGTTTAAAATTTAACTAAGGCAATACAAAAAAAAATGATAACTAGGCCTGCATTACACTATTTGAAGAGTAAACATACATTTACTGCTGGAGCAGGATGGTCGGATAATGAGGTTCTACTGTACAAACAGTTTCTCACTAGTAGGTCGTCTGGCATGCATTGAACTTGTTGGCCCAAGACAAGTCAAAAGTGTACGGGTGAGAAATGCGGACCAATTACTTTAAAATATCAGAGATCAACATTTTCTTGTACTGTACAATAAAAAAACACTTCAATATTTATAGCACCACAATAATTATAAACATCACTTTACCTGCACTAGCTGCCATTTCAGCTCATCTCCTTCCCTGAGAAAATGCACTGCCCTGATGACAGCATTAGTTGTGTCGGCATCAACAATCATCCCCTTCTCCCTGAGTGAACAATACTCCTCGTAGGACTGGTCTGCCTTTAAGTAGCGGCACATACCCCGGATTAAGGCACATTTTGCCCTCATTGCCTCTGCTCCACCTGCTGCTGAAATACCATCCAGGAGGGAAGGTATCAAGGGATTAACTTTCCATGTGGTCCTCAGCCTGTCCTTGTTGCGCTCCCTTCCTTCCATCCCTGCTTTAAACCAGCGTTCTTCCAACCAGTCCTCTTCCAGGGGTTCCTCTCCATTGAAGAAGCAAATAAGTTCTAGTAGAGACTGCTTTGTTTCGACTGACACTTGCCTAGAAAACGCACCATAGTCATGTAACTGTGTCAGTAGGGTGAGAAATTAACAGCATAAAAAATTACATACTCAATAAGGCCCTTCTTTGCCAGGAGGTCATACACTTTCACAGCCTCCTCAACTCTAACATCTTCGATTAGTGATTTTAAGATATCTTCATTGACTTTGCTCTCCTCATCGTAAACTTGCTCGGGGTAGAATGGCTGAAAGGCATCCAAACTTGAATGAGTGCTCCACAAAGGCATTATAGCAATTTTTATATGTATTACATTTGTACACTACACACCATAATGTCAGGACTGGCCAGCCTGTGGTTGAAGTACTTTGAATGCTCCTGCCTGACCCACCGAGCTGCTTTTCTGCCTGACTCTTTGGCCAGTGCAAATGTCCTCTTGCCAACATTGGAAGAGGGGATGAGGAATGGATCATCCTCATACTTGTAGTGGGGTGCAGTTGGGTCACGTTTCACAGTGGCTGACAGTGCCTGACGGGTGAAAAAGGAACTAGATGAGTAAATAATAATAAATTAAGCAAAGAAAATCATGCAGAAAACGCCCTGACAAGTTCAAGGCTGCATATTTTTAGAACAGTCCTGCAGATAGCAGAGGCTCTTGCTCCTATAGAAGCAAATCAATATACTCGCTTTGCGAGGCGGGGGGGCTCCGCCCCCCCACACCCCCCTTGGGGCTCCGCCCCAATTGGCGCGCCTTCGGCGCTACGCGTTCCCGCCCGGGCGTACCCAGCACCGCTAGAGAGCTGGAAATAATAACCTGGAGTTCGTCGTCAACGGAGTGACCTATTTTCCGCCTAATCCATCCTGTTACAGAAATCCATCTGTTTACAGAACCCGTGACGTCACGGTCCCCAAAGGTATGACGGTATGAGAATGCGCCCCTAGATGAAAAGTGGGGTGGGGGCCAGGGGGAGGGGGTGTAACCATATGTGAGCTGAGAGGTCTCCGGAGATGAGGGTGAATGGGCCATTGTTCTTTCCCGGCTTAACGACAAACAGATGTTCCTTGTGGAGTGGGCAAAAGTCGACTTTTTGCCAGCTCGAAAACGGCTGGGAATTTTGGCATTTTGAGGATTTTTGGACAATGTATATCGACCGCAAGGAATCCAACGGAATTTCGACCACAGCTCTACGACCTCGGGAGGTGCGAAATCTTTTCCATCCTATATCCTATATCCTATATCCTATATCCTCGGCGTGGGGCTTTATATATATTAGATTCTTCCATGGGTATCAGCTACATTTTCTAATGTTTTGCCTGCCCAGATTTGTTTGCCAACCCTTCTAGTCAGGGTTCTGAACCGAACCGAACCCTTGCTCCTTGA
This sequence comes from Catajapyx aquilonaris, assembly GCA_000934665.2. NCBI lineage: Eukaryota > Metazoa > Arthropoda > Diplura > Dicellurata > Japygidae > Catajapyx > Catajapyx aquilonaris. The sequence goes on from JYFJ02003963.1 coordinate 7,735, forward strand.
AACCGATAACAGCGGAGCCACTCCGGAGAAGTAGAGCCGGGTTTGGAGCGAGCGTCGGAGCTTGGTTTGGGTTCCAGCCGGTTCAGGGGGAGAGTGGAGCCAAGGTTGGAGCGGGTCCGGAGTTTGGTTCGGGCCAACGGCTCCGGAGCTGAACCTGGTTCCGGAGGGAGGTTCGGAGCGGTTCAGAGCTTGGTTAAGTCCAACATACCAACGCAATGGGGGGGAAAGGCAGAAAAACTTCTGCATTTACTCCAGCATATGCATCATGTTTTCATGGTGGCAGAATGACATTTCCAAGCACCTGCGATACAGGGTGTACCGCAAATGTCACAGTTTTATGTCAGACGCATTTTTGGATGTTACAATAATGTCATACACATTTTTTGGGTGTCACATTTTCATGTCATACGCATTTTTTGTATGTCACAATAATGTCATACACATTTTTTGGGTGTCACATTTTCATGTCATACGCATTTTTTGTATGTTACAATATTATATTGTAACATACAAAAAATGCGTATGACATGAAAATGTGACATACAACTAATGCATAATATGACCATTAGCTCTTGGTATGACATGAAAATGTGGCATCCAAAAAATGCGTATGAACTGAATATGACAAAAATGACAGTCTGGAAGGTGTTGACCATTAACCTGGACACTGATATGAAAAATGCGGCTTCATCAGTGAAGACGAGCCATTCTACAAAACCACCGTCCTCCAACCTTGACTGCATTTCCCAGCGAAAGTCACTTCTTTTCACCTTGTCTGCTGGTGTTAGGGCCTGCACCAACCGCAACTTGTATGATTTGACACAAAACCTTCCAGACTGTCGTTTTTTTGCATGTTCAGGTCCTTGCTTCCTTCAGTCACTGACTTTCCCCAAAAACACAGAATGCCTTCTCCTGTAGAGTCGCCATTTTGGAAACTGGGCCCACAGTGACCCTGCAGTGACCATAAATGAACTGTTGGTATCTCATCTCAAACTTGGACCTTTGCTCTTCCTAATGGTGCAGGGTACACCCATGTAAGGTTGTAAACAGCTGTTTTATTAACTTACAAAACCCTACCATTCTTTTATAAACACCCTGTATTGTGACATACAACAAATGCTTTTGACATTAAAATGAGACATTCAAAAAATGCGTCTGACATAAAACTGTGACATTTGCGGTACACCCTGTATTGCAGGTGCTTGGAAATGTCATTCTGCCACCATTAAAACATGACACATACGCTGGAGTAAATCCAGCGGTTTTTCTGCCTTTCCCCCCCGTTGCATTTGTATGTTGAACCTAACCAAGCTCTGAACCGCTCCAAACCTCCCTCCAGAACTGGGTTCAGCTCCGGAGCCGTTGGCTCGAACCAAACTCCGGAGCAAGCTGGCAAGCTCCCAACCATGCTCCCAACCAAACTCCGGACCCGCTCCGACCTTGGCTCCACTCTACCCCTGAACTGGCTCGAACCCGAACCAAGCTCCGATGCTCGCTCCAGACCCGGCTCTACTGTTATCGGGTTCACGGAGCAAGGGTTTGGTTCACAACCCTGCTTCTAGTCACAGGTGCCCAGCAAAATGACAGAACAGTCAGGCAACATGTAGTCGTGTTCTACAGTATTATGAAACAATGTTTAAGCTACGCTGAAACTATTGTTACACATGCAGACACAGAGGAAATATGCAAGCGTTTTCCCTCCTTTTTTTTTGTTTCGCATTACCCCATGTGTCCAGGATTTCCCCATTTGCACTGATCAAGTAAAAGCAAACCTTAAGTATGTCTGTGGGTCCACGATGAATATACTTGGGGACCACAACAGCCGCATCGTTGCTGGCCTGGCGTATTCCCCTGAAAAGAGACACACGTGACAAACAACCGCTGATAATACATGTCAAACTCAGTCGGACACACCGGCCAGCAGCCTACTGCAATGGCCACATGAAGCCGCATCATCAGTGACGGGAGAGTTCATCATCAAAATTGCAACAACTTACGCTATGAAGGAATTTCCCAGATATTTCCCGCAGCCACAAAACGTGGGAAGCCGACTCAGCGCCATCTTGGACTGGCAGCAGGAGAGCCAACAGCCGAACAGCGGAGCCAACAGCAGGTGCGAATCGCAACTGCGACTTATTTAATTCTGGATCACTGTACCTACAATAACGGTGAATAAGAAATATAATTGAGCAAAAAAAAAATGTCGTTTCTTTCAGTGTTATTATTGCAATTGTAGATCAGTTCGATAAAAGTACGGTAACCTGGAAAGGAATGGAGCATATACGTATGATTGAAATCATTGAATAATCGGAATATATATGCAGTAACCTGCTTAAATCTTTTATTGTCGTCTTGAAGGACGAATCATCAACAAGTAGCAATAACAACAGGAATATTTCATGACCAAAACAAAAAAAACCAAGTGTCATTATGTCCATCACCTGATGGGTGACTGGGTGTAAATGTTGTAAGAACGAATACTTTATTATAGTAAATAGTCTACGTGGTATTGCATGCGGTGCTACATCCAGTACCTGTCATTCAGCTAGGACTATATAAATAAAATGCAACACAAGACATCAATATTAGTATGCCTATATAGAAGTGAGGAGAGGTGGAGGTGTCTCTTATGATGACTTCATTTGTCATATCAGCACTTGCTAAATATCACTTAACTCTTCACGGACGTAAGTAGACATCCATAAACGTCCCAGTAAAATAATGGCTCAATTTAACTGCAAATAAATCATTTGACACATGACAGATCCATTATTACTGCAAACACACATCTTTATGATTCACTGCCATAATACATGGGCCTTCTCCTCTTCTTAGGCGCGCTATAACTATTCTGATGGACATAAAACAGTTTACGCTCCACAAACATCGACACCAGTCGCCTAAATATCCTGCTCTGAGCATATTTCGCAATGATCTGGACAGCCTTCACAGTCCAAATCTCATGAACAATGCAGGCTATCGACAGGGCGGTCCCAACTATCAATAAAACAAACAACTGCTTCATATCACGCAACCGAAGAGCTTTGGGACCCTCGTCATCAATGTTCATTTTGCCAAGCTTGTACCAATTCCTCTGCTCGATTTCTCTATTCTGTTTGATTGTCATTTCGACATCATGAATCTTGAGTCCGGACTGCAGGTGAATAAGGACACCTCGGTTGATCGCTTCGTACGTTACATCGTACATGCGAGTGACCACACCGCCCATCATGATCGGAAGGTCAGGTGTGGCTTCATGAAGATGCTCGTGATGAAACTGGTTTGTCGGATCTAACTTAAAATACCACACGTTATTTTGAGCAAAACAGGCATACTTGTCCTCCAATGCGCGACTGATACACTCGGTTAGAAAAGCATCGTACGTGGTGTTATAAATGTCCACGGAGGATGCTACTATTTGCTCTGCTGGAATGAGAGTGAGGTTCACAAACGAGTCAAAATACCAGTGGTCTTTTGACCCCCACTTGTACCCCAAGCCCAGCAAGTCCTGCAATGAGTCTATGTTCTTCGTGGTATGTGCGTTTGGAAAGTAGCCGACTAATTTTGAGCTAAACACAGCCGAGATGATCATGCAGAAAAAGAAATGGAGAAAAAATATCCAGCCAATCACTGGATCAAAAGTGGTCATACTCACCCTCAGGCCGAAGAGAGGTGGTAACATTTTTTCGGACATAATATCAGCCCAGGCTGAACGTCTACTTTGCCCTTCTTCTCTTTTTGACACAAATGTCAAAATGGTGGTCACCACAAAAATGCAAACGATCAGCCCGAACCAAACGATTTTCGGAAAAGGCTGGATCACCAAATCGAATGTCTTTGGCGGAAACTTTCTGGTAATCATCACCATTCTGTTAAACACGTTAGGCTGGGTGTACAGCAAAGACATGTTCGGCCTGATAGAAAAATCTTGACAAAAGCAATATTTATTCTTGCAACCTTTGACCTTGCGCGCCTTGTAATTTAAATATTGCTGCAAGAATCCATTTATGGATCGTCCTATCCAACATACGTCGACCACCCTCCCTCTAAAACTATTGGCAGTCTCTGGAAAATAAACTTCGGACGAATTCACGTCACGACGTTCCCAAACAGAGTAGTTTCCTCCATTGCAAAAGTAACAGGACGTCAAAAGTCGATAACTCAATTCATCTTCTTTTCGCCTCAACTGATCAATCCCTATCCTATATTTCAACATGCTCACTTCTACATTCATGCAACTCTGCAGCTTATCTTTTTTCACATGATGTATGATATAATCTCTAGCCATTTTCCAATGTCTGAACCTCTCCTTGTAGTTGTTCAGAAGAGTATGCCATACTCGTACTCGGGAATGGGTCAGAACTAGGAAGCAATGGCCAGAATTTTGTAACACCAAGGAATTTTGGTCCACTGATTTGCTGGAGTTCACCAAGGATGAGATGACTATTGGAGATGAGACCATTTTGGGCAGTTGGTCCATCCCGTTGGACAGAACTGGGTCGTCGTGGAGGATGGCCAATGAGCAGGAGGCCAGCTGTGGAGATTCGGTGAGCATTTGGGACACTGTTTGTGACAGCAGCATTTCTTCTGTCTCTTGCAGGTAGGTGGTGGACAGTTTTGGGCTGGCTGTCTCTACGTAGATGGCAAGAAAGCATAGTGTAAAGAGGAACGTCAACAGCACCGCCATCCTGTTCAACGGCATCACATTTGGGGTACACACGTTGGCATCAAAAAGTGTCTAGTGTGAAAGTCTTTTGTCGAGCACATTGCACTCACTGCAGTTCGCTCTGTATGCTTTCACTTGCACTGGTAACTCACAACAGTTGTTAGCATTGAACTATTACACTTGACTGTCACTTGTATCTGAGGTGAAGTAGCGGCAGCTGATAATAATAGTCCTCTGGTCAGAAAGGTGCTTGTAATCATGGCGTGCGAATACTGTGCAGGCGACAGAGAGACTAACACTCAAACTAAGTCCTCTTGGCATACTAATATTGATTGCTCACCCCTCCCGGCCTTCCCATTTATTATTCATTTTGCCTTGAAATTGTCTTGACAGAAGGAAGCAATTACTACGCAAGTTATTGACTAAATTGTGGATCAAGGAAAATGTTTCCCAAATAAAGGAGTTTTCGGATTATGATGAAAACTATATTAATATGCAACCATGCTTCTGCTGGAAATGATTTGGGGATTTTGTCTTTCTGACCCAAATATTGCGAGGCAGTATACAGTCCTGTAGTAAATTACTAGCAGGTTACCCGGTGTTGCCCGGGTAAGTTATGGTGGTAGGCCTACAATGTAATGAGGGCATTACCATGGAAATCTATGAATATTGTTAAATAGGTAATTGGCAATTGGTTAATTGGGAATATGCGTGTTATGGGTGTTAGGTTCATTTTCGGAAGCTGAAACATGCGGCATTAAATTCCTTGAAAAATGTAACTCCCGATATGCTAATTTAAGGCGGTGTAGGGGCCTTCCCCCGGATTTCTATAAGGGATAAACAAACTGACAAATTGACAAATAAACTGACGAACTTCCTTATTTATAGAGATAGAGATGTACTGCGTAAGCTTGCATGTTGTGAGTATTTTCTAAATATGGCAGATAGCATGACATATCACCCCTCTAGCCTAAATGCAATGTATTGGTTTTTGGGATAGACTCTATTCTACTGTATGGTATAGAATTATTCCATCAGCATCATTTTCTGCTTGAGGCAACATTTAAACTATACACAATATTTGAACTTTTTAGTCTAAACAACTCATTTTCCAAGTACCGTAGACTATAAAGAACCTTGATGATCATAATTTTTCTTCAAACCTGTTAGCAGAAATAATTATTTCTAAATTCAATTCAGTCGATTTCTTCGAATACTGTATTCTGGAAAGCAGACATTGTCTCTGGCTGACATGACAATAAAATAGAGATACATAAACAGGCACTTTAAAACGTTTTCATGTGTATGAGCCAGTGTAAAACGTTAGAAACAATAGAGAAATTATATGCAGCTTTTTTTAAGTTTCAGAGGATCACAAAAGGCTAGCAGTAATGACAGTTATTATCTCCACTAATGATGAAAGGAGATCATTTCAAACCACGCAAGTTATACAGTATACGTATTATGCTAGAGAGACTCGAAAAAGTAATATACATGACTGTCAACTATTCCTGGCCCACACAGTCTTACACTGCCTATTTCCTCCAGGATTTTGATATACTATTAGTTTTAAATATACAACTGGTAAAACCTCTAAATATAATTAACGCTTTCCAAGGGACCGACCCAAAGTAGCATTATAAGCGGGATAGTGTTGTATGTGGGAAATACAATTTAATTCGCCCTTTTCTCAGGAAATGAATGCCTTCATTGCTGCTATGTAGATGAATGCTTATAAACCATGTTTACCTGACCTGACCTGCCCGCGTTCCACGTAGTCTTTTCTGAAAGTTTGGGACCATCCCCATCGAGAGGTTTTTCATTTCTCAAGCTTAAGCTTACAGTCCTTCTTCCTTCAAAAACACTATAAAACAAAAAAGGAATGGTGTCCTAGGTTCCACAGAAGCGCAGATTTTAATTGCTTTGTCTTGAGAAAATTTCGACAAAAGCTTACATTTTCAACTATAAATATTAATAAATAAAGGTGACAGTCACGAATTGACATGTGGTTTTTTTCTTGTGACAAGAAATAAACGCTGAACAAGGGAAAAATCCACAAAGTCTTTTAAAAATCTGTATCTGAATAAGAATTTGTCCAATTTCCATCACTTTCCTTGCTATAATCGCGATTATGGGGAGAAAAGTGCCGGAAATTGACGTTATATGTGGGATAAGTGTCTCTGGGGACTAGGGAAACTGAGCATTATATACGGAAAGCGTTAAAAGCGGGAAGTGCTATAACTGGGAAAATTTACATTGGGCCTTATGGGAGGATGATCAAGGGACCGGCAAAAAGGAGCTTTAAAAGCAGGAAAGCGTTATATCGAGGTTTTACTGTATTTTAATACTGCTTACTAAAGTTATTAACTATGCACAGTGTCACACAGCCATTAAACGAAGATATTGGTACCGTACTCTGCCTGCAAATTGACGTAAATAAAACCAACAAATTTTGTGCCAATCTTTTTCTTTATGCTTTTGTTATTACGTAAATAGTCCGAAATAGAGCGACGTTACAATTTTTGAAACTAATCTTTTATGCCGCTTACGTCAATAGTATGTTTCCTGCTCAGCCCATCCGTTGGGTACATTCCGGATAAAGTAGCGTCGAACTTCATCGTAGATTATGATGCCAAAGAGAAAAGGAACAGGAATTGCCCACCATTCAGCCCTGAAATGGAGATTGTTTGCTGTCAATGTTATTTTTAAAATGAGTCAAAATAGCAGAAGAAATAAGACATTACACAAATAGACCTACTCTGCATAGAAAGGTATTATTGAGATTTCTGAGATGGTTTTTTTTACTGCAGTAGTTATAAACACTATAATAAACCTAGACCTTAGGTACAGTATTATAAAAACATAATGAAAAATTCTCTGCCACAATCTTTTCACATTATTATCATCATTGCTGTCATAAAAATATTATTAACTTACTTCAGTGGTGCCATTAAGAGAGCTGCGTTCAATTTAGGTGTGTATGCAATAAATATTGCCAATATCACCTCGAATATGATGGAAATAAGTAGTGGTCTGTTGCTCCTGGCGAGATGAAACGAGAATCACATATGCAAGTCAGTATTTAAAAGTACTGTGGTGCAGAACAAGCGCATTACCTCATGCCTTGTGTCATTATAGAATTCCTCCTCGTTTTGCAGATGATCAGGTCTCCTATCTGTGATACAACAATGGCCATAAAAAATGCAGCGTACAAAGTGTGTTCTAGCTTCTTGCGGTCGCTGTAGGTCTGAAATAACAGGGCATAATTAACAAAATACAACGTATAAATACTCATAATACATTACAAAAATACATTTGGTCCATCTTCTAACATGGAATTTTAATTACACAGGGTGATATAGTTGCTAAGAATTACCTTATTGACATCAACATATACTGTCAATTGGGGTGAGATTGCATCAGCGCATTTTTTGGACAACAGTGTGCCATATAACAAATTTTACTTGTCATTGCCAACCTTGACCACCCTCAACGTAGTAAAACATGCCTAAATTCGCTTGCTGCCAGTAGGGCGCACTGTTGTCCAAAAATGCACTGGCACAGTCTCACCCCACCTGGCACAATCTCACACATTTGATGGTAATCCGTGGAAGTTCCAGTGTTACCTCTAATATAGAAAAGTCTCACTTACCCATTCTTGGCCATACGAGTCTTTGAGGTCATTAATTCCTTTCGAATCCCATTTTGCACGAATTCCAAACACTTTGTTCAGCCAAAATCCATTCTGTGCTAAGACAATTACGTAGACTAAATAGGCAGCAACTGTTTGAACTACCCCTATCAGGCCATAAGCCATTCCAATCGTCCTAGTAGAATTAGTGTAAATATGTTTAGTTTCAGGAATGAGACTGAGGAATATGTTAGGCTAATAAATAAAAATCCCATACCTGCTGTTTACGAGTTTATCTTTCTCTGGATTGCGAGGGTTACGGTGCATAATGTCTGATTCAGCGCGTTCGTATGCCAGTGCAATAGCAGGAAACTGTGGACGTAATAGGTACAAAGGATATTACTCCACAACAAAAAAATAATGCACTCCTTTGTAATAATCTGATGTGAGGGTCAGCACATCAATAATAATGATTCAGACGTGAATATTGCACTCTGCAATGAGATTCCTATAATTAATTAAATATATGGTGATCCTCTGGTGTCAGGAAGTTACTGCTACAGAATAACGTTGTTGGAAGAGGACGAAACACCCTTTATGAAAGAAAGTTGTGTAGAAAATTTCAAGGTTTAGTAACATGCTGTTACTCACCAGGTCAGTTCCAAGGTCGACACAGAGAATGGCCACTGTGCCCATTCCAAGAGGGATGTCGAACAGGATGAAGGCCAGGAATGGCACTAGCTCTCCGACATTTGACGTCAGGGTGTAGCAAATTGACTTCTTCAGGTTGTCAAAAATTACTCGTCCTTCTTCTACTCCGATCACAATGGACGCGAAATTGTCATCCAGCAGAATCATATCTGCCGCCTGCTTGGAAACGTCTGATCCTGTGATTCCCATAGCGATTCCTGCAATGAACACAACATCGGACTAAAACTCTTTACTCGAATTTCAGTGTGAACTACAAATAGTTTAGCAAAGTGGAGTTTAACGAGCCATAATGTCCTACTTCACCAACCTATGTCAGCTTTCTTGAGTGCAGGCGAATCGTTGACCCCGTCCCCAGTTACGGCCACTATTTGACCCTGCTTCTGACACCCTTCTACTATGATGAGCTTCTGCTGGGGCGAAGTCCTAGCGAACACGATTTCCTTATGGGTCCTCAGCACAGAGTCCAATTTTTCGGGAGACATGTTCTTCAGCATTGACCCGTGGATGACCGCAGCCACTGCAGCTCGAGGATCCACCTGTGAACTGTCGATATTCAATCTCTTGGCGATGTCTTCCACTGTCTCACTTTCTGAAATGGCACAGAGCATCTGTTTGAATGATTTGAAATACTTCCCGACAGACACTGACGTTGCAGTGAAATTTGTTAGTGACACTATTGGGCCCACTATTGACGCTGTTGGACAGTACCTGGCGATATGATCCCGACGCACCTGGCGATTGCCGCAGCTGTGATTGGATGGTCGCCAGTGACCATGATGACTTTTATGCCTGCAGTTCGACATGTGATAACTGCGTCTGGAACCGCTGCTCGAGGAGGATCTATCATAGACATCAGTCCGACAAAACGGAGTCGGTTCAAGGGAAAGTTTTCCTTGTCTGAATCGAAATGGAACCCTGACGGAAAACGCTCTCGGGAAAGATCCAAGTCAGCGAAACCTATGAGAAAGTAAACCAGTATATTTACAATAAAGACCAACCATCAAATCATACTGAGCCATGTAAAGCAAGCACTGAAATTTTCATACCAAGAACTCGTTCTCCTAGCTCTCCCAGGTTGATGTAGGCAGCTTCGAAGGAGTCTTTGATTTTGTTGTCCAAGGGCTTGGTCTCCCCATTGATGAGGATGGTGTCGCATCGGTCAATTATTCGTTCTGGGGCACCCTTCATAGCAATGAAGAAGTGCTTGTCCTCTGCCACGTGAACAGACACCTGGTACTTGTTGCTAGAGTTGAACGGGATCTCGCAGACCTTTGGGTGCTTCTCTCTGTATGCTTTCACGTCCCCAGCCAGAGCCATGCACTTCAGGACAGCAGCCTCGGAGGCATCTCCGTTCACTTCTCTGGCATTTAAACAAGAACATTGCAAAGTCTATTTGAATACCGAACTCGAATATTCAAAATTATACTATCGTAACCTCCATGTACGAGGGCTATTTTAAAATTAAGTTCCGAGGAGCTGCGAAATAAAAACTAGAGTAATGAAAAATATCTTCACAAAAGTGAGTCACCCTTCTGCTACTTCTTCACACAGTCACCTTCCCGACTGAGTCACTTGTCATGATGTGGCACCATCTTTTGCAACCCTAATATACAATCAACACTCCCGCCAAATGCTATGTTCATTCTGTAATTTGATTTCTCCAAGCTAAAGGACACAAAGCAGCCGAAACTCATAGGAGATTGTGTAATGGGTATGGAGAAAAGTGCATGAGTTACATTACTGCGTCTGAATTTACAAGAAGGATGAATTGACATCCCTGATGAGGAAGCTCAAGGGAGAAAATCTATGGTGACTGATGATGTTGTTGAAAAGTCAACAATGTGGTTTTGGCGCCTTGGGTCACAGTTAATGACCTGTCTGATGATTTTCCCCCACATTTCATGGTGAACTCTTTATGACATTGACAGAAAAGCTGGGCTCACAATCGTTGTCAATAGTGTTAAGAACTGTGGAGAGCTGAAAAAGCTTGTGATAGGTTGGCCTAGTACCCAGGCAACAACCTTCTATGGGGAAGGCATACAAAAAATGGCACCATGTTATGACAAGTGAATCAATCCCAATGCTGACTGTGTGGAAAAGTAGCATAAGAATGCAGCTAACTTTTGTAAGCATTTAAAATTTTTTCATAGCTCTTGTTTTTATTTCACAGTCCGTAGGAACTTAATTTAAAAATAGCCCTCGTATAATGGGAAGGAGGCATACCGTTTTAGTATTGACACATCATCCTGATGGGTTCTGAAATCAGCTCGACTGCACAGCATTCCCACACGAGCAAGGGCATGAAAACCGCTGCACCTCTTATCTGCGAAGTCTTTGCTATCTCCTGGGGACAAAATAATTAATATCATGCAATAACTAACTCTCATTTTTAAGATTCAAATGGCATCATCATTTTGTCACTGTCAGCATGGTACAGTATCATGGTGCCTTTAGGACCTTACAAAAATGTGTCGTGACTTATTACACACCTGTTTGCTCCTCAGAAGTGTCAACAGGGTAAATGCGGTTGTCAAACCACATGTGAGCAACAGTCATCCTGTTCTGAGTCAAAGTTCCGGTTTTGTCGGAGCAGATAGTCGAAGTCGAGCCCAAAGTCTCAACAGCTTCGAGGTTCTTCACCAAACAGTTTCTGTGAGCCATTCGTTTGGCTGTCAGCGTCAGGCAGACCTGAAATTTTCATGTTTCATGTCAACAATACAGGGTGATCCAACTCTGTGGCACCAACAGTTATTGGAAAAATCAACAAGCTGCTTGTTTATAAGCAGGTCGTTGCTAAGAGATCAATAAGAGTTACTTTCTGGAGAATCGGGAATAGCACCTGCTGATATTAGGTCCAATGCCCATGTAACAATATTAATGAGGGAAAAAAGGATCATCCGTGGGAAACAGGCCTGTTCTGGTGTTCGCTGGAGGGTTTCACATGAGGTCACTAGCTGCCAAACCAAAGGTCTAATCCGTCGGAACTGGACAGACCCGGGTGTGTCAATAAATAGGCCTTCTGGTCTGTTCATTGTTGGCCGCTGTTGGCAAAACTGAGACAGGTCAACAGGCAGCGTTGTTTAGTTACCAGCAAATAAAATATTATTGTTACATGGCCATTGGACCTAATATCAGCAGGTGCTATTCCCGATTCTCCAGAAAGAGCCAGAAAGCATCTCTTAGCAACGACTTGCTTATAAACAAGCAGCTTGAGCGATTTTTTCAATAACTACTGGTGCCATAGAGTTGGATCACCCTGTATTTTCTCCTAAAATGAGTGAGATCGGTCTGTCCCTGCTTACAGTAACCGTGGCCAGAAGTCCTTCGGGAACATTTGCCACGACAATTCCAATCAAGAAGATGCATGCGTCTAGCCATTCATACCCCAGGATGAAGGCTATGATGAAAAAACTGAACCCCAGAAAGAAAGCCACTCCAGAGATAATGTTAATGAAATAGTGGATTTCCTTTCCAATTGGGGTCTGTTCCGTGGTCAAACCAGAAGCCAGACCTGCTATCCGACCCATCACTGACCTGTCCCCAATGTTGATTACTATCCCACGTCCAACTCCTGAAACAAAAAAGAAGTAATGATTTGAACTGGCGTCATAACAACTCATATCTGTCAGACTTGCCTTCCAGGACATTTGTGGAAAAAAACGCCAGATTTTTTGTCTCCAGAGGATTGTCGTGAGTGCAGGCAACATCTCGAGGCTGAGGTTCCGATTCCCCTGTCAGAGAGGAGTTGTCGACTTTTATGCCGTGGCTTTCGATGATTCGTAAGTCGGCTGGAACTCGGTCACCAAATTTGATGTCCACTAAATCTCCCATTGTAACTTCCTCCACTCGACATTGGACCATTTCCCCGTCTCGAATAACATTTGCGCACTGCACAAAGTAAGAGCATCAGTAATACTGTGGTACTAATGCTGCTACTGATGCTTTTAAAACAATGAAACCTCAATGTGTATAAATTTTTGATTAGGCAAATAAATCTGTGTTGCATTTCAGATATTAATGTTATGATGTTGCAGTGAAGTTAGACATTTGTTTGACTTTCTTACCTGTGGCACTAAATTTTTAAAGGAATCCATAATTTTGCCGCTCTTTGCATCTTGGTAATACGAGAAGCATCCTGTAATTACCACGACTGTAACCAAAACTGATCCCAGATATATCTGAAATGGCAGAAATGAATGCATTGGTGACAAATGAATTGCATCAGTAACTTGATTTAAAAATTCTGAGGAATGTCTGTGTCTGTATGGCAATTGCCAAGTTATATACAGGGTGGTCCAACTTTTTTGTCCGATCAGTTATTGGAAAAGCTTATGTATCTTCTAGCTATGTAGCCAAAATATGCCGCAACATTTCTGGCACATCCCTCAACTGTTGAGGGATGTGCCAGAAATTTTGGGGCATATTCTGGCTTCATAACTAGAAGGTACATAAGCTTTTCCGATAACTGATCGGACAAAAAAGATCAGTGTCTTACATTATCCATGAATGCCTCGTCATCGTTGAAATACTGGACAGTGGATGCTAGGAAGCAAAGGCCAGCGCCGATCCAGAGGAGCAAGGCAAAACCTCCGAAGAGTGTCTTGCAAAAGCGAATCCATTCCGGGGTGGTCGGTGGTGGAGAAAGGCAGTTGGGCCCATAAGTGAACAGGTGCTCAAGGGCCTTCTCTCTGGTTAGACCCTGAGGAGAAAATTATTCGATTTTATGTTATGCAAGTTGAACAAAAGTAGGCGAGAAGAACTGACCCATTCATTGCATCTACTGCATTCACTCACAGCCAAAATATACAGTAGGTTGAACGTACCTGCTTTGGATCCGTGTAGTACCTGTCCAGGAGTTCTTTGAGAGGAATTGTGTGTTCATCCATGACCATCTCCTGCTTGAGATCGGCCAATGTGGACCTCCTCTTCGCTGGATCAATTTTCATAACCTGCAAAATAAACAGTGTAGGTTACAATGCTTCAATAGTCAAAATGCTACATGAAGAAATTCACTCACTGAGGATGTACTGTACAGAGCATGAAGTTTTAAAAGTGTCTGACTCACCCTCTCCATTGTGATGAACTTTTAGCTCTTCTCCTCTTGACTTAGTAAAATTCACAGCAGCTCAACGACCAAAAAGAGGTTTCGTCAGCTTGGTTTCAGACCTGCAGTTCATACAGATGTTCCATGCAGCACTGAAGAGATAAATATCTAATGAATAAAGCTCACCAGAATATGTACAACGTTACGCCGTGAATGATAAAAATGAGTTCCGTGAGTGTTCCCCTCTCCTCTCTCCATCCCCGTTACTAGGATAAACAACTGGAAAAATTATCAATTGTTAGGAATAATTAATCTGTCATGGCAGCAACATTGAATATAGGGATTATTTGAAATTACATTTGGGCAGGGTTTCTAGGGTTTTATTTTTTGGCAAGAGTGGTAGTTTGACATAATTATTGTAGCTACAGACTGCGCCACAGCCTGCAAAATATTAGCCTCTATTGACGTCAGTAATACGGTATTGTTTGGTACAATAATGATTTCAAAATGGTACAGAGGGCTTGAACACTTGATGGGCATTGAAACTGTTATGCTAAGTACGTGTAGGTTAGGCTACTTTCATTCAGTGACCTAGTTTTTCTTGGAGAAATAATGTTAAATACCCGTTGCCCAACAACAGCAGTTGATGTATATTTCAGCAGAGATTTTGATAAAGGAAATTAACACAGTGATGCAGCCTGATCACGATTAGGGTGCTCAAGTAGTTTGGCCTACTTTGCAAATGTGTCCTGATAAAGGTAAATAATATGTACAATCGCGAGCATAAAGTTGGAAACCCTGTGCGCCTTCTTTGACCTTTCTTTATCCGACTCAAATTAATTAACTCTTTTTGGACCAAGTTAGCTGCTTCAGGCGTGTGTTTGTGTATTTATGACAGTATATTTGATACCGTAATAGCGAAGATTGGCAGAGCAGCCTGCCGTTTCCAACTTTATGCTCGCGACTGTACAACTGTGAAACCTATCTATAGCAAAATCTTGTCTATTGCGGATCTGGGAGCGGGATAGGTTTCCTTTTGCATTTTCGTCGAATACAGCAGAAATGGGCACATTTTAGGTATCAGTAAGGAAAATGATGTATAGACCAAAATAATTTGTAATACATTAATGAGAGATAGGGAACAACAATATGAAAAATGTTTTCTTGGTGTTCCCTACCTTCCAACTGGTATCATACCTGCTGTCCAACAAGAATTGTCGCAGCGGCAGCGCACAAACTACAGTCTCTCGTGTCCCTGTGCTCGTAGATTGTAGTTCGTGCGCTGCCGCCGCGACAATTCTTGTTGGACTGATAGTACAGTTTTAATCACCATGTACACTGTATGATGATTATTGTGATACCCAAGGTGATAACCCATAACTTTCTTTTACAGGAGAGTCAACCATTACCATGAAACCAGTGACTGTAGGGCATCTGACCAAAATTTCATCCTCCAGTTTGCAATGGAAAATTGATGCATTTCCTTCTTACCTGACAATAAGATCACCTGAAAAACTGGAATCACCTTCATTCAAAATACACCCTGACGTCCTGGGGCGGTGGCAGTTACGCATCTGTCCATGGGGGGATGAATTCCCTCAAGATTTTGGCTACATTTCAACCTTCCTTTACTACTCTCCTCCACCTGAAAGCAAAGACAAAATCTACATGTCATGGAAGTTAGCCATTAAAGACATGGACGGAGATCACTACTACCCAGTAGTACGATCAGAGTCACATGACGAATTTTATACCAGCATGGGTTGGGGATTTGGTCGATTTTTGAGCCATGACGAATTCAGAAATAATGCAGAGATGCTGGTGCCAGGAAACACACTGACTTTGGTCTTAAAGTGGGACATTGACTTCCAGCAATCGTTGATAGTCACCACACATGCCACGTTCAAGCTGTGCGAAGACTTTCAGAGCCTTCTGGAGACCGGCGATTACTCTGACTTCACCATTGTCAGCGCAGATGGAATTGAGACTCCTGTCCACAGAGTGATCCTGTCAGCCAGAAGCCCAGTGTTTGCCGCCATGCTGAAGTACAACACATTGGAGAAGCAAACGGGTGTGGTCAACATCCAGGACGTGGGCCACAAGGCCATCCAATCAATCTTGTTTTATATGTACACTGGAAAGAAGCCCGAGAAATTGCAGACCATGGCGGCTGAAATCCTGAAGGCGGCTGATAAATATGACCTAGACATTCTCAAGATTATGTGTGAAGCCCACATGAGCATTAACCTGGAGGTGCCCAATATTACTTCAACGCTGAAATTAGCCCAGACACATAACTGCAGCTTGCTCAAGAGAGAGTGCATTCTTTTTGCTGCCAAAAATTTGGAGGCGTGGAAGAGTTCGTCTCATTGGCAGGAGGAGGACTTACCTGAGGATGTCATGAGAGAAATTGAGGAAACCAAATTGACATGACATTTGTACTTATTGCACTGTCATCGGTCACTGAATTTCAGCCTGTGTCCAAGCCACCAATATTTTTAAAATTAAAATAAATTTAATGTCATTATCAAGATATAGCCTACTCTATGCATATCTGATTTGCATATGATTGAATCAAGGTCTTGGATTGGATGGCACACATGCATCACAGTCATGTGGTCTGAATCACCTTCAATGAGCGACACTAGGCTCAAGCCAAGTGCAATGACTTCGGTTATGGTAAGTTCATAGTTCAGGGAGTACTCAAGCAAACCTGAGATGCTAGACTCCTAGAGCCTAGAGCAATGGCACATGAAGGTTCAGTGAAAGTTGCAGTACGTCCAGGCATTGCTTTGAATGCCCAGGTGTCAGTTGGAACTGTCAGTGGAATGTTTGGGTCCATTAGAGATTGGCAAGCAGTGAGGCTCGCTTGTTCAGTAGTTGTCTAAGGAGTAGGCTAATTATGAGCTCATTACCGTATTAGGCGACTTCTCCAAAATCAGTCATATCCTGCTCAACTAGGCAACCACTACATGTGTGACTCATTTCCTGTGATCGTGCCTATATAAAGGTGCAATATGGGTTGTGGCATTTGCATGAGGGCTGGGTACTCATACTGGTGCCTCATCTCTCCATTTTTGACGAATGTTACTGCCACAAGGAGTTCCCTGGGCAATGCGCAACAACAGTTACCACTGAATGAGTAGCTTCGTAATTATTATTTTCATCCCGCAGCCAGTCTGGTACAAAACATCTATCTCACAACACAGAGATAGATTGAGAAACATCATTTTTAGCCCTTTTTTCCGCTACAGCAGGGGTTCTTAAACTGTGGGGTACACCTCCCCAAGGGAGGTGTAGACAGCCTCCAGGGGAAGTGTGAGTTGTCACAAAACTAGAAATAATTTTATCAACATTTTATGTACACAAAATTCTAGAATGCCCAGGGATGGAGAACTACGTATGTAACAATAAAGTATCAGTAACTCCTGTCTTCAAGGCCAGAAACGTGGGAGGTGTCAGTCAAAAGATTTTTCCAAAGGGAGGTGTGACAGCAAAAAGTTTAAGAACCACTGCACTATAGAGGGCCCTGAGAATTGAGCATACACAATAAAAATAAGTCTGCTAGCTAATAGCCTCAATTTATTTCCAGTACTGCCCATACAGGTGGGACATCTCTCTTTCAATATACCGAAATGATAACTGCATTGTGGTTTTGAAATGTAATGTATGCACAAAGCATTACAAAGTAAAAAAAATACATAATTTTGTCTCGCATCGAAAAAGTCACTGTTACGGGTGAAAAGGGGAGAGCGATTTCCACATCATCTGCTTCATTATAAAGAAAGTACCACACTGGAAACTTTTAGGCTACTTCTGTATAAAAATAAAATATTCCGTATAAAAATTGAGCACAAAATATCATGTACACAACTCCAATAACATGTATCCTGCTGGCTTTTTTGTTGCACTTTTAAATGCACTGGAAAGATCCCCAGCACTATTACAAGAATATGTCAATTTCCTCATTTGCATTACATTAATTTATCCACGCCATTCCAGTTTTCCAATCTCCATTCACAGTAACAATCACTTCAAAAATTAAAAGTTAAAAAAAATTAATATCATAAAGTCAGTGGATAAAATAATACTGATGCCATGAAAAAAATAACTCACAAGTCAAATGCTCATTGCTATGACATGGCAAGCTTGTCGCAAATCATAAAAAAGAAAAATGAGAAAAGGAAAAAAGAAAGAAAAAACGAGAAACACTACTGAAGGCATATCTAACAATAACATATTGGTACCTCAAATATTGTCAGAAACAAAGAAATTCCAAAACGTGGATTATATCCAGCAATCACAAAGAACGTCAATTTACTGTTATCACAACACCTAGGCCATTTCCCCAGCATGTTACTAAAACACGTAAAGGACTACAAATTCATATGGTGTGACTGCTGGAAAGACAAAAAAATGCTAGCTTGTAAGATAAGAAATTTGTAGGTCTCACGTTTCACTCTGTTATTCTGTTAAGACATTTGGTGCAACCTTTGGTGCCTATTAGAAATGTGAAAGCTCGAATGGCAATGCAGAGCTAAGATATACTCAATTATCTCACCTCTGTAGCTCTGGCTTGCAATATATTCTAAAAACCTTTTCTAGTTAAGTGCTATCAAGCACCATCTGCATCAAATCGGGGTCATACAAATTACATACCATACCATACTTGCTAGCATTCTTACTAAAGTGTACCTGAATAATAAGAAATAAGAAAGAACACTCATCTTGACTTCCCAATTTTGACTTCGAGGCGAACCCCTAACCTTCATCAACATATTCCCCTCAGGAACGAGTGTCATTAGACTGTTTTTAGTGCAATGTTTTGTGCTTCTAAGCATGGCAATCTGGTTTTATGTACCTCAAAAAGGATAAGTAAACTTTTCTACGCTGGTAAACAAAATGTAAGTGACAATTTAAACTAGTGCCAATCAAAAAACTCTTTCAAGAAAGAAAGACACCCAAGATGAAATTAATAAACTAATGAGAATGCAGCTTCAAGCAGTATTGGGATAAGTTTCAAAGTTGCCAAAATATCAAGCCAAACTAACTTGTAGGTTTTTAAGATCAGAAGGACTGGGCCAATTCAAATGGAGTTCTCTGTGGAAATGAACTCAGGTTTCACAGGTCGAGTCTGGTGGAATTTAGCATCATGTTTGGAAGAGAGAAGATACTTATATCTACATATTAACAAAACTTACATTGCACTGTAATTTGCACAAAAATACACACCAGGTATACGAAGGGGTAGAAAGAAAAAAAATTTAATAAACAAAAAACAAACTGATGTTAGGCTTCCCCTCATCTACTGAAGGAAAATAAGCTTCACTGATTGGTTGATATTCTCTCTTTTTAAATTACCATATCTTACCACAACTCCAAATGGAGATTCATGCTTTGGGCATTTATCCCTTTCAATTGCACAATGTGCTTAAATTTGAAATCCCCAAGCATTTCTCTCTCCCCCTTCCAAACCTGGTCCAATTCTACTCGGTCCAGCTAAGTTTTTAAAAAGCAGCAGAATCACTCTCTCACTTGACTCTCCTCTTCTTTCCGGTTAGGCTTTATGCTTCCATCCACTTCACGTCCACTACCTCCACCATAACCGCCTGATTCTTCAGGTTGCTTTGCAGCCCGAAGCCTTGTAACCCTGTAGCAATTATAAGCCCGGTAGGGTGGACGTGACACATCTCGCCTTCTGATCATTCGGGTCCGGTTCGGCACCACATCTTCCCCCTTGCCCATCATCCAGTCCCAGTTCTCTGCATCCTGGTCGCTGCTTACATTGGTCTCGGCCCATGCCTGGTGCCAGTCCTGAAAACGGGCATCGATCCTGCTGGTTACCCTGCGATGGCTTTCACGTCCCCGACGGAGTGCCTGTGGCTTGTACAAGTAGCTCTTGCTCTTCGTTGATATCGCCATATTGTATGTGCTAGGATGAAAAATGTAATGCATGTCCTCAGAGATTTCCATTCCTTCAGACGCCTTGGACGCATTTTCCGACTCCTCAGCTTTTGTTGTAGCATGGCAAGAGCGCAGGTTGCGTGGCAAAACTACTGGTTTGTGCATCATCACTTCCTTCAAGTCGTCTGGCAAAGTGTCATCGTTACTTATCAAGTGTTCAACGTAAGATGACCATTTTCCAACCTCACCAATCAGTTCAGTTTCCTCAACTTCTGGGTCCAGTAGCTCCACCGTCATGCGACAGTCATCTTTGTAGACAGCAATGCGAAAGCAATTTTCTTCTCCCAGCATTTGCTCAACACAACGCTGGTAAGATGCCTCACTACGACCCCGTCCTTGTAAGTATGCAGTCATGCATCTCAAACATGTCTCATCATTGACAATGTGCTGAAGTTGGCGGACAGTATTGCCAACAACTTTGCCTAAGGTGAAGGCAATGTATGCATTGATGCCAAACATCTCACGTAATGTGTCTTCATAAACCTTAGCTTCCATATTTCCATCAAGTACATTTTTTACCATGTCAAGAAGAGCAGGATAGTAGTCTTCAATAAGTATCTCACACTTTGGCTTCAATTGCTGAGCTACAGCAGTTGATTCACGGCGGTTCTTACGTTCACGAGCCTCCTCTGATGCAATCCGATTTGCATGATCATACATGCAGGTCAGCCGCTCACATAGGATGTGGTGGAGACGAAACAGAAGGTACCAGATGTTGTTACCAACCAACAATGTGTAGCTCTCAGATGTTGGTGGAGTGTCCCAAATTGGTGCATGCCAGAATTGCCTCTGCCTGTCAATCTTGTCCTTGCATTCATTCTCCTTGTCATCAATGTCATCGCGCTCATCTTCACTCAGCTCCTGGCGTGGATGAAAGAACATATCCGGCACAAATTCACGCAGCAGGCGCTTGATTTTCAGTTTGTCTTCCTTATTTATTCCTGTCTGCTGCTTCACGTGATGAATGAGAAGGTTGGCAGCATCATCAAGCACTCTCTTGTCTCGATAACACAACACAAGGTGAGGACCTTGTGGTAATTCCCCACCTTCCTCAGCCTGCTCATGCCTTTCATCATAAAGTGTCTCTACTTCATTTAAGAGGCTCTTGCTTCGTAGGGCCTTCATGTCCTTCTGCTTGAAGTTGATCCCTTTATGATCAAGTGACTTCAGGTAGTACTTCTCCGTCTGCTCACGCCACACCTTGTTGAACTTCTTTTGAGCTTCACGCCACTCCTCCTCCTTGCCCTTTAGCCGCCTTAAGACAATCGGAACTGCGACAGATGGAGTCTTCTTTAGTCCGTCAATAATATCATGCGCTTTATCACCATAGACACGACGTACGGCACTCTGGTTCACAGTTGGTGAGGTGCCTCCAAGACAATCATCAAGTTTGAATTGAGCAGCCTCCTCTGCAGACATACGAGACAACTTCTTCTGCACTGCCTCCAGGGAGCGAACAGCTGATGCATTCGTGTCAATGACAATGTCTAGCTCAAATCTTTCATCTTCACATCGGTACATGATCTCTTCATACACCGTCTTACGAGAACTCACACAAGTGAAATCTTCAGACCACGAGAGGGATGAAACCATCCTGTCATTGAGTACCTCTTTGCAAAGGGTGGTGCGGCCCGAACACATGGGAGGAACGAATTTTTCTGGGAAAGAAAAATAGCTGGAACCAAGTTGCTTCTTTATGGAGTAGTCAATCTCCAGGGGAGGATGACGAGCAGCTAGTTCATTTTTAGCAACTGCACTAGGAATTGGATCAAATGTCACGATGCTGTCACTGTGGTAACCCAGGAGGTCTTTAAAGTATCTAAATAGCTCTGGAAATTTTCCCAGAAAAGGAGTCACCATTTGTACCAAATCCTTGCGTGATGCCTTCTCTTCATTGTAGATCTTCAAACATCTCAGAAAGTTATTGTACACCTCCTCTGATTTGACTGCACGACGCACCTTGTTAAAAAAGGCATAATCAGTGAATGAACAATATTTTCCAGCTTCAGCCATTGACAGATCTTGTACTGAGGTCATCTTCGGTTTTTTAATAGCAGGTTCCTGTGGTAATATAGCTGCTGCTGCTGCTGGGCTCTCAGTGGGTCCACACTTGGGCACAGCAGTAGCTGCAATGGTAACAATGGGGGGGGGGGGGGATTTGCAACAGTAACCACTGGCTTTCTCACAACTGAACCATAATCATTGTTGACACACTTACCGGCAAATGCCTGATGTCTTGTGGCATCTGACAAGAACTGGCCAAACTCCTGCAGCAAATCTTCCTGGCGTTGAAACAGCTTGGCAACCTGTGAGTACACTTTTGCTTCCTTCAGTTGTTTTCCTGGAGCTGCAATTGCAGATGGTGCACCTTCTTTCACGCTGCACTGGTACGTGCGGAGAATCTTAAGAAATTGCTTGTACTTGTCTGGCTGCCTTTGAAACCGGTTCTTGACTTTGATCATATAGTTGGTGGCATGGGTGACTCCAATTGGTTTAACTTGTGGAATTACAGCTGGCACTGGCAGTGCAACAGGTGACACAACAGGAACATTGTTGTGTACAGAGTGAGCAGTGGACTTTACTGTTACACCAACGGGTGCTGGTGGTGCGGTAGCAGCAACTGGAGCCAAGGCAGTCAGCCGGGGGTGGTGAGTCAGTGTGGCTCCTGTTGGAGTGTGCACTACTGTGGTCTGACAAGGCATGCTGACTGACTCCTGTTCACCAGGATGCACTTCAATTTCGTAGCCATGTGGCAGGAACATATTGAAGCCAGCAATCAACTCAGGATGCCCTCTGAAGAGGCTTGCGATAATAGCAATAACCCTCGGTGTATCAATGGACTTTGACCTGAATTCTTTCATGATGATTAAGAAGTCATTGAACACATGCGGTTGCTGTCGAAACGTGTATTTGATATGGTCCAAATATGACACCGCATATTCATGGTTCACGTCTTGGTACTGGTGCGGCTGGCTGGTACTGGTTCCGTTACTGCCATTACCAGTGTTGGCTGGAATAGTAGGGGTTGCAGATGCAGCAGCTGCAGCAGCATGAGCAGTAGCAACTGCTGCATTAGCAGCTCTGTACATGGCATGTTGCTGGTGCAAAGCATGCTGTTGGTTGGCAAGGGTTGCCATATTGTGCCATGTTGTTTCAACACTTCCGTCCCCGGCTAGTGCTGTTGCTGATGATGATGCCACACTACCAGTTAGTGCAATGCTGTCCAGCCTGTTCCCCAAGTCATTAAGAGACTGTTGGTATGTTGGACTTAGAGGAGGCTGTTGGGTGACACTGGCAACTGTTGATGCTGGAGCATCGGTGACTGACAATGGAGTAGGTGTCTTGGGGGCTTCACGTCTACCAGGCTTCATGGCTGCTGCTCCTTTCTTGATTTACCTCACAGCCAGACTGTCTTCAGAATATACAGATGAATTCTGCACCTGTAAATAACAGACCAATGTGAAGGAAAAGAATGATAATCTAGACACTTTTCATATAGGGTGAGTCATAATTCCAGGTCAATATCTCACTAGCGTCATTGCTGGCCCAAAATAAGTCTAAGATGTAGATGAACCATGTGGCCGCAAACCTGCAATAATGCACACTACTGCATACTGATTAATCCACAACTATCCACAAAAATGCGATATCACGTCATCCGCAAATTACACAGAACAATAAAATCCTTAATTCTCCTCTGCCATCTCCTTGTTTCAAAATACAGGTAGTCCCCGGTCTATGAATGGGGCTACGTCCCTGGAAATGTCCATAAGTTGGATTTGTACATAACGCAGATCCCCGAGGAACAGCTCATACAAGGTGCCACCCAAAAGTTCGCGAACTGACTTTTGTCTGAAAAATGAGCTTACCGTTCACCTTATTTTCCTTCATCACCTTCGAAGTAGTCTCCTTTTGAATATAAGAGGTAGGCGGCAAAAGTTTCCTTCCTGGCTATGTTCCAGGGGTGATAGAAATAAAACAACTATAGTGTCAGGTAGTCCCAACTATGAGTGGAGGAATGTACAAGTTTCCCCCCGCAATGTCAGTCAGTCTCTTAGAAAAGTCAACTTTAGTCAGACGAGTTGCAACATGGTGAAAATCGAGTATCGAGAGTGATCAAGTTCCTCACCAAGGCCTTACTACCATCTCTATTAAATAGGGCTTGGATGGTGTGCATGGTGAAGCTTCCTCTTCATATTCCACAACGAAGGAATGGGCTAAGAAGGTGTGTTTGGGTTGAGAGAGTATCGAAGGCAAGCTAAGCGACTTACGGCCCATGGAGGTGCTGACAGCAGAGACCGTCTCGCTTGTGGAGGAATAGGTGCTGCAAGCAGGCCCTTGAAGGTGAAGGAACTCTTAGCAAGGTTGGAGCTTTCAGACACCACCATTCCTCTCATTCTTCATGAACACCTTCACATGAAAAAGGTCAGCACAAGATGGGTGCCCCAACTTCTGTCCGCAATTCAAAAGCAAAAATGCGTAACATGTTGCGGAGCGTTTTCGAACCTTCGCCGTGGCAAACAGAAAGAAGTACTGGAGTTCATCGTGACAGGAGATGAAACTATGGTCCTGTGCTATGATCCTCTATCAAAAAGAGAATTAACGGAATAGCGTAGGGCAGGCGGAAAGCGGCCAAGTGACCCGGTCAACCAAGAAGACCATGGTGACGGTTCTTTAGAATTCCAAAGGAATCTTACTAATAGACTTCAAGGATTAAAACACGATTGTCTACGGGGAGTCTTACTCTGGCCTGCTGTACAGGTTTTGTGATGCCATGAAGGAGAGGAGATGGGGGAAGCTGAGTTGGGGTGTTCTCCAACTTCAGGATAATTCACCAGGTTACATGATAATGTTTCCAAGGCTGCTGTGAGGAACTGTGGCTTCGAGGAGCTTGATCACCCACCCTACTGGCCCCTAGTGACTATTACCTGTTATCCAAACTCAAAAAAGAACTTCAAGGTACGGCTAAAAAGTGATAAAGAGGTGTAAGAGGAAGTATATGATCATTTTGAAGAGAAAACTTTGGACTAATTTTCCCGAGGTATTGAAATGATAATTTTGAGATATGAGAAGTGCAGTGATGTACAAGGAGACTATATTGAAAAATGACACTGTCGTTTTATTTCGGATAAACTATTTGTTCATCCGCACCTTAACAACACGGTCGGTGTTAGGCCTCCGACAGTTGGCAACGCTGCGTCGCAAACAATCGGGTGCCTATTGATACTGCTGCATGGTTACATGGAACTGTGCTTTATTCTTCTTTTCGGCCTTTCGGGGATTCAATTCGGGATTTTGAGGTGATTAAGTGGATGGAATAGCCCTTTGTCTTGGTGTTGCTGTATGGCTTTTTGTTACCGCAACAGTACTGTACATTGTTGTGGCCCTGCCAGGCACGGTACGTCGCCCGTGTGTGATATTTTTAGTTTTTGCGGAGCGATAGCGGAGCTGGGCGCTTATTGTGGGTTTCTGTATCCGCAACATTTACTGCCCGTCTTGTGGCGCCGCAGGCCAACGAACGTTATTGTGGCTTTGTCAAGCGCGAAGTACACCTTCACAGAGTCATGACGTCAAGTTCCACCCGCCACCACCCGGCTCTCCCCTCCAATCATGCCCACAACTTACTCTGCAGGCATACTACTGCACACGCTCAGAAAACACGGCTGGTGTGACATCATATCGTTCTTTGGGTTAAAGGACTGCAGCAACCATCATGGGTTTCATATTTCCCACCTCCTTCATTAATACTGTGGTCCTAACACTCGTCTGAACGGTTCGCGTGGCAGGGGTAAGAAGACGCCCTTTGTTATGCTCTCCCGGCAACCGGTTGTTTGCGACGCGTAGCCAACATGTTTGGAGCACACGACGCCCTGCCAATTCCACCACGTCGCTAGGTGCGGATAAACGATAGACTTTCCTTTATTTCCATCACCCCTGGAACATAGCCAGGACGGAAACTTTTGGCGCCTACCCCATAGATACCAATCCCAGTGCTCTTCCCACAATTGGAATGCTTTGTCGAAGTCATTTTTTGTTAGGACTCTCAACACCACCTGCGACCGTGGACCTGGTTTACTGAGTCAAATCATCTTCCTTTCAACTTGATTTTCATATTCGGGAATAGGAAGAAGTGGCAGGGAGCTAAATCTGGCAAAAAAAAGTGGGTAAGGGACAATCTTCATGTTTTGGGACGCCAAAAACTGCTGCGCAGCAAATGCGGGGTGGGCGCGCAAGTTATCATATTGTTGTTCTCGCGCCACTTTGCAAGGCGTTTCCTTGGAATGTCCTTCCTCAGCCACCTTTTCCGCCAGATTTAGCTCCCTGCGACTTCTTCCTAATCCAAAAATGAAAATTAAGCTGAAATAAAGAAGATCTGAGAATAATTTTATCCATTTTCTGTGGGGTTGTGCTCTTCAGAGGACGTCCAGAACGATCGTCATCTTCAATTGAAATGGGGCCATCTTTGAACCACGATTATATCACTTCTATGTCCCTAAAACATTGTCATCGAATGCATCTTATAGCATCTTGTGAGTTTGCAGCACTTTTGCCAAGTTTGAAACAAAATTGACGCTGTTCTTTTAGGCCATCCATTTTCACTCCCAGATAGAATCGCAGAACGCACCAAACACAACACTACAAAACTGCCCACAGAAACTGATCCATTCAACCTCAGACGTTACCACTTCGCAGAGTAGTTCAGAAAGGTCACGTGCAGCACTACGTAGAGTGGTAGCAACAAACTATGTGCTGTTCAAAAGTACTAGCGTCAGTTCGCGAACTTTTGGGTTGCACCTCGTATATACAGCATAAAGATGCTGCTCCAACAAACCGCTTGCATCATGAGTGTTTGTTTACATGCGCAAAAGAATGTAGTTTCCCAATTATTTATTTATTATACCGTAATTGTATTTATGTTGAACTTGGTGTCAGTCAGGGTAAGCAGTTCTGAATGATTGAAAGCAGAGGGATAACTACCCTTCTGGGGAGCCTTGGAAGCCCGTTCGTAAGTACGGATAGCCGTAAGTCTGGTCGCTTGTTAAACCGGGAGCTACCTGTATACCAGAAAAATTTTTTTTGACCTTTTTGCCAAGTGTAAAGGAGGACCTTTTAAACTTGCTGTACAACATCTTGGCTGGGAGTTGTCTCAGTGCCAACTGCATGACTCAAGTACAGTGTGACCCAATAATGGCTGGAAAACAAGGTCAGCTCTGTGGCCCAGCACGCGGAGGGGAGTTCATTAAGACTCCCAGATACATTGAGCAGAGCACATAATTATGTACCTCAACCTTGAGACACGAAACTTGTGACTAGAAAGCTTAGGTAAGTGCGAGATGGGCAAATCACCCCGGATCCAGTAAACAGTGCCTTCTTATGCGTCAAGTAATCAAAAGCAGCATATTTTCCCACCAAGGGGCCAAGAAATGGTCTGTTATAGCCGAGGTGATGTGAAAATGAGTCTGCAAAATAAAAATGCACAGGGCCTGATGGAAGTATGCCAGGACCAGGTTTTTGAGTCGACATTAACTGTGAGACTCTTAAAAGTTAGGCCATTATATCCAGAGTCAACAGTATTTCCGAGCTTCAGAAATTTAGTGATCCTTGGCACTTGAGGTCAGTAGCTGGACCAATTTTGCCAAGTCTACACACTTCTGCATCCAGGCATGGAGGCAGCCGTTAGATGGGATGGTCAACAAATAAATTGTTATTGTTCAATATGTATATTGGATTGTTACATATTCCGCTCAAATGTTAAGCATCGTGTTAAGTACATACAGCATGTTCCTATTGAAATGATAATGGTTTGCAAAATTTTGGGGCACTAAGCAGCTCATTTCAAGCAGTTGTATGGTTACTAAAAGTAAGCATAAGATTCTATAATACAATACGAGGGCCTTACCAAATGATTTACAATTTATTTTTTTGCCACAAATACAGGGCCCTTGCAGGTAGGCAGATGCGTGGCACACATTATCGACATAATCCTCCTGGAGCCGAATGCACTGGTGCCACAAGTGTGGCAGCATCTCCAGGCAGTGCTGCATTAACCAACAAGCCCAACAAGCCCGGGCTTGGGGCGCGCGAGTTTTAGGAGCGCAAAATTTTGGACTCTGCACTTTAGATATATTGAAAAAATTATTTATTAATTTATTAATTTATTTAAAATTATTATGCACTGCTTTGCTAATTCTATCAGTGGCGTAACGGCAGGGGGGGGGGGGGGCTAAAAT
>JYFJ02003964.1:0-35950 GCA_000934665.2 Catajapyx aquilonaris
GGGGGGGTAAATCTCCAAACCGCGCAAATGGTATTTTTGAAAGACGTAATTAAAGCGATTCGCCGATTTTCGTCAAAATCTGACAACCCAAGGGTCAATTTTCCTTAAAAGCTCGGTGAATTGACATGGAATGACCCTAGGGACTTGAAGAAGCAGCTTGTGTCATTGTTGAACTTCTCTTCGCAGGGAATTTCGCAGCGTTGTGTGTGGAATGGTGCGCCTCCTGTTTGCCTTTGGTGGATTTCAGTGGGTGACCATTAAAGGAAAGCAGGCATCCCCCAAAGAAGCACCCATCCTGGCCCTGGCCCCACATTCAACATATTTTGATGCACTTCCAGTGGTATGCCTTGGGGCACCCTCCATAGTAGCAAAGGGAGAAACTCAATATTTACCTTTCTTCGGAAGTACGTATGATTTTGTAAAGCATATGAATGGCCTCTGTTGTACATAAGTTATTAATAATGATTTTCTTTTCTCTCCCATTTTTTAAAACCCCTGTCCTCAATCTTGGATAGAATTTATCTCATTCACTGAGCCACTCTATGTGTTCAGGGAAGATGCAAATTCAAGGCAAAATACCATTGATGAGATGAAGAAGAGAGCCAAGGAACCTGATATGTGGCCACAGGTATACTCATAATTTGTTTTGCAGAGCAATAGGAATTTGGCAACATGTGAGATAGTAATGACTGGAGATTAGTGGTTAAAGGTGACCTCAAATTTGGTCAATATGTTTGTGGAATTATTAAGTCATTTACATCATCGTGACATTGCAAGAGATTCCTTGATGTTTTAAAGAAAAATGGAGTTATGGGGCTACACACAGGCATTCCTGGGACAGTAGTAGCACTTCTAGTCCTAGCTGATTCAATCTGCCAATTGGAGCAGGCTACTCTGTCCTAGTATCCCCTCCAATTAGCAGATCTGAAGAACTATTACATGGACAAGTGCTAGAACAGCCTGAGTGACAGGTGTAGACCCCTTAGGGTAATATTACAGGTCTGATTGGCACCACAGGGTAGAGATAAGTTGGAAAGTGTTTTGGAGCATTTGCTGCTTGGTGGAATTTTTATTGTTTCAGAGGGACAAAGAGGGAATGAATTCAATCACTGCCTTTAGAAAATACCAAATGCTTGCTGCATGTGTGTGTGCATCAGTGGTTTCAGAAAGCTCTTAGCTAAATTGTGCTATGGAAGGTCCCATTGAGTACGTTTACATGGGACTAAATATAGGCATGACCCAGGCTTCCTTAGCAAGGCCATCGCCTTAGGTAGACCACCCGACCCAAAATGCTTGGGCTGCGCCCGACAACGGATCAGATAAGACATGTCTATCGTAGGCCCAGCGGCTACATGGGAGTAAACCGGTTCGCCTAGAATAGGCTAGGCCGATTTTTAGTCCCTTGTAAACGTACTCATTGTTTCAGCTGATATCCACTTACAGATTACTAAAAATGATCTGTTGCCTTTGCAGGTGTTGATATTTCCTGAAGGAACATGTACCAATCGCTCCTGCCTCATAACATTCAAACCTGGAGCCTTCATCCCAGGAGTGCCTGTACAGCCAGTATGCATAAGGTATCCAAACAAGCTGGACACCGTTACTTGGACTTGGTTGGGAGCTTCATTGTGAGTGTAGCACATATACGAGGGGCAATCATAAAGTTCGTACCTTTAGGTTGAAGGAAAAGAGAGAAACGGTTCAAATTGCTCACATGTATTAATCCTTCTCTCTATATGAACCCTGCAGGGCCACACATTTAAACCGGCATTGCACGACGATGAACAACCTTTTGGACACCATCATTGTAGAAGTCGACACTTGTTCCTGAAAAAAAGTTTTCAGCCTCTGTTGTCAGTGGTGGGAGGGGCTTGTGTTTCTCCCATGACCTCGAATAGCTGTGCTGGCAGTAGCTTCGTCTACTGGCTGAGTCTCCCAAGCCGGGTAAGTCTTTGAGGTGATGGGAGAAACACAAGCACATCACCATGGACAACAGAGGTTGAAAACTTTTTCCAAGAATAAAGTGTTGACTTCTGCAATAGCAATGACGGTGTCTGACAGGTCGTGCATTGCTGGCATAAATCTGTGGCTCTGCAGGGTTCAAATAGAGAGACAGACTAATACATGAGTGCAATTTGAACCATTTCTCTCTTTTCCTTCAACTCAAGGTATGAACTTTATGAACGCCCATCATTGATAGTGTATAAGTATTGAATGAAAGGCATGTCATAACTGAAACTTTTTTTCTAGCTTTAAAATCTTCTGGATGACCCTGACACAGTTCCACTCATATTGCGAGATTGAGTTTCTACCTGTATATGTCCCTAGTCCAGAGGAGCAGGAAAACCCAAAACTCTATGCCAGCAACGTCAGGCAGCTCATGGCCAGGTGAGATAAACATACTATTAAGTAAGATCTATTATTATTATTATTATATATATAATTTCCAGTGTTAAGCAGTTCTTTGATTAAATGGTGCATCTTGCTGTACTACGTCCTTCATCCTTGGCTTCATCGCTTAGCTCAGATTTGTATCACAGGAATGTCACATCCTCCCACAAATGCTATTGGCATCCTTAGAGGGGCAGGCAAGGTGGGAGAAAGGGAAAGTTGAATGCAGGAGACGCACCTTCAGTTCTTCTGCCATGCTAAACTTGCCGGGTACAGGAGAACTAACTTGTTAGGGGAGGGTTCACATCACTTCAATTGCTGCTGCATATGAGCTAAATTTTGTAATTGTATTTTGGAGGTATTTTGTATATTCTTGTGTGGTTTCTTGATCTCTGTTCATGGCAAAGTGTTAATCTGAGAAGATTACACTCTCATTCTGTATTGTATATTATATTTGCTTTTTTTTGCTTCCACACTCTCTGCCTAGAGCCCTGAACATCCCCCTGACAGAGTACGCTTATGAAGACTGCCGTCTGCTCCTGAAACTGGACACCTTGGACTTTGGGAGAGATGTGGAGCAGTTTCAGAGGCTGAGGCTTGAAATTGGCTTGGACTCCAGTGCAGAGGAAGAAGCACTAGTGACTGCTTGGCTTGAAGAAGACAACCAGCAGAATAACTCCACTGACACCACATCTCTCCGAGATGCTCTTGTGACTATGGAGGAAATGTGTGGCATCCTAAGGCTACCTGTTGGGCCGACATCAAGGGAGTTGTTTTGCACCCTGTGCAAAAAGGAGAAGAAGAAAAATGACAAAAATGACTGGGGATATGAAAGCAAAATTCCAAAGATGGAGGTGAACCTGTATGTAGTGCTGGTCTGCTGGCTGGGTTCTAGCCAGAGAAGTACCCAGGCCCTCAGGGTGCTCTATAACTACCTGGAGCCAGATACAAATGGAGAAGTAGATTTGGAAAAGCTGAGGAATGTGACCAGGCCAGGACAAACATTCAAGCCAGATGAGGTCAGGAGGCTTTTCCGGCAACTTGACCGGCAGGAAAGGGGGGTTGTCAACTTTGGTAAGTAAACAACCTCAAAATCAAGGCAAGCATGAAAGTGTGATCTGCAAATGTGAAAATATAGCAGTAATATGGGTGGAATTTTCGTCCCATTGCTAGCCATGGTCAACAACTGAAACCATTTTAATGTACCATGGTTTACTTTAAAGACACCTCAGTGCAAGAAGAACATTTGCATGCGCCAGCAGTTCCCCGCTGGTTGGTGGAACAGGCGTGCCACGACAGCCAAGCTTCATCCGTTTTTATTTCAACCCCTAAAGCCTTACTGTGATAACAATTAAACTTTTAAAAATTATGCATGTCACATGCAAATGTTCTTCATGCACTAATATCTTAAAGTAAACCATGAATTACATTAGAATATGTATTCTTTGTATGCCTTTTTTTGGCGGCCATGAAAGCCTTTCATGCTATTGGTTCATTGAAATATCCATCCAAATGTAGACATACCATTGGCTGGGTGCGCAGGAGGTGGGACTGCCAAGTTAAAGACACACTGTAAGAATATCAAAATCTACTTAACCCCCACCCCCACCCTCCCTGTTCATCCTCTCAGTAACCGTGCAGATATTTCTTTTCACAATGACAGGTAGTTTGAATATTTCCAATCTTTGGGGAAGGTGTAGTGGCCGAGATGGTAATGTCTGGGCTTGCTGAGTGAAAGGTCCCAGGTTCGATTCCCACCTGGGAGCTCCCTTTCACCTGCGTCGGCAGGGGTCTCTGACCCGCACCTTGGAGGTGTCTGGCAACCTAACCTCCTGTGGGACTGGACATGACCCACACATAATGACAATGCACTTGCACCTGTGCCCCCTCCCCAAAAATCCCTATCCTTACCCAATATCCTTGATTCCTTGCACCGGAGACTGAAGTAAATGCGCGAAGAAATTCATAAGAAAATGTGGTGGTGTTCCACCCCCCTAAGAGAGCCGAGGGTTCTAGCATGGAGTAGCACAAATAAAAATAATTAAAAATAAAAATTTCCAATCTCGAAACAAATAGTTTGGATCATTTTTTTGCTTTTGATTCAGTGATCTACAATGAGCTATAAGTATCAATACTGGCACATATGTTGGCCGAGCTGAATGTAAATCAGGCAGTGTATAGTTCACTGCTAAGATTAGCTTTCTCTTCACAAAGAAGTTGTTTTTAATTTTTGTGCGTGAGCAATTTCTTTAGAGAGAGAGAGAGCATGAGAGTTAAATCAGATGACCACATCATATTGCTCAAATTTGAGTTAATCATATTACTGAAATGTCATAGTCCACTTTTTCTTCTTTTTTATTTGCAGAGGACTTCCAAGAGGTCATTCGGCTGAAGCCTGAATACATAAATTTGTTTGTGATTCTTCATCGCAGAATCTTAACTGCCCTGCACGATGGGTTAGAATTGACTCCAGGGTCATTCACTCCAGGATCCCCTGGCTCCTCTGCCTCCGGGTCTCAAGGCTCCACCTCCACGGCCCTTTCCATTGGCTCATGGAACTCCGTCAAGTCAAAGGACGAGTGAGCCACAATTCAACTTCCACATGCTACACAATTCCTGTTTACTATACACTTATACACATGACTTTCCTCACCCACTCTTTCTCTCCCCTCCACACTGATATTTTTAAGGGGAAGGGGGGTTGGACCCTTACAAGGACAGGCTAGGAGTGCTGCCATTGCCTGAAATTGTGTGTAATTTAGGTCTTGGCAAGTATTAATTTTTTAACTCCTTACATGCCTGTGAAAGTCATTGTGTACAGTGATATACCAGTCTCCTCCCAAATAAGTGGTGGAAAGATTTTACACCTGAAAAAAATAAGGATCCTGATGTCATTATAAGCCAATAATTATTTAATTTCTCTTAATATTCTGTAAGTAGTAATGCTTGTCAATTTCGTGTTGCATTGATCTTGCTATCTGCATTGCATTAAGTAGGGTCAGTGGTTTTAATTTTTTGTTTGTTTGTGAACCCTTCCAATAAGTTAACTGCACAATTGCACAATTTTTTTATAAAAAAAATAGTGAATAGTGTCTAAGTACGGCTATGATTGCTCCATTGCCACAAGGATAATGGGGGTTACATGACACTATAATGTATTTTGTGATAACAAATGGTCCTGTTCTGGTCGCAGCGTTTAGGGTTTAAGAAAAAAAAAAACTTGCCCTTGTGGCTCAGACTGCAGATGTAATCTCAAGTAAATATATTTAAGGCTTAAGTCATTTAATGATAAGAGTGTTTTAAAAATGTGTTTTAAAATGTGCAAGTGGAGGTACCTTCACCCTAAAACAAAGGCAATATGAATGTTGTACATTCCCTGAAAAGCCTCACGTTTAAACTTTTTATTGGTCTAGATCTAGAATTTGCCCTTGAGGAGTCACTTAATTGGTACACTTAAGTATTTATGCATGCATGTATTTATTTTAATTTATTTTATTGTGTTCCTGTGTCCAAGCAAGGACAGCACTAATTTGTACATAACAAACGTACAGAATAAGGCTGCTTGTTTTCATTAGCTTTTTTCTCATGCACCTTTTTCAGTAGGTAATTTTAACAGTATTTCATAGATCCACAGTGATGCATTTTAACTTTGTGGCAGTGTATGTGGCCAAACTTTTAAAAAATGCAAGTGAATGGCAGCAATTATTTTTTAGTCATGTAGCATATTGGTGGCAGTTTGGTGATGGACTGGTCATGGTTGCCATTTAATTTCCTGTTAGAAAAACATGGGCAAGAAAATGAGTTTTCTCATGCATGTTTCATTTCCTTTCTTTACATTTTTCGCAGCGTCTTTATGTGCTGGAGTACATGAGGAGACGGAATTGAAGGACAGGAAATAATAGGCAGTGATATGCAAAGAGGATAATGAAAAGTCATGCTTATTATATTGTTGAGACATCACAGGGTGTGTGATCTTACCCGTCAAACTGCCATAGGTTGGTTTTACTCGAGAATATTTCATAATATGTAATACTTTTTTTTTTGGCGAAAAAGGAACAGTTCATAGGATGGTGCAGGACAATTTACATGATCCTTAACACTAACATGAGAACAAAAGTATGCTACTTGTGCATCACTTCGGTTTTTGCACTGTGAACCACAGCATTTCCTCATATTCCATTTTCATGTCCTTGATTTTTATTTCTTCTGTCAGTATAGATCATGCATTTTGTGAAATGATAAAAACTGTGCATTTTTGAAGTGCAAGCAACTGGAAGGATATTTTTAGGGCTTGTTTTGTTCCTATTTTTCAATGTTCCTTATTTTAAAACGATACTAATCGGGACAATTATTTCCATGTTGATATAATGCCACTGAGGTGGGAAGTGTGTCTTCCCAACAAACCCAGTTACAACTACTGGGAAGACTATCTAACTTTCCCAGCCCAATGTTTATTGATGCCGCAGCTTACTCAGTGGCCCCAAGCCTGACTTACGTAATGGATCTGAAACGCATAGTATCAACCACGCTTACATTATTGCAACTTTTATTTGAACCGCTGTAACATTGAGCCTTTCTTACAAACTTTGATATTAATGGACTACAGGTATTCACCATTGCCATCTTTGAACTTTGCACCCTCTTTTTTTCCAATGCATTTTATTTCCGGTTATTGTTACCCTTTGTAAATGATTACTCTCCTACTGTGATTGTAGCACTGTGAACTTCCCCAAGGTTACAATGCTAAGAGGGTTGAAAGTACGAGTCAAGGTTATAGAAGGATCCCACCTCCCATTGATTACTGCAAATGACCCTTACAGCGCCTGTTGTTTTTTTTTTTCTTGTTTCCCCACGCCCCCTTATCACCCACCCCCACCTCATATCCCACACGCCAAGTTTTTCCACCCTCGACCCCCCCATACTCCTGAGATATCTTTTTTGCACACACGAGTCATTCCTTCAGTCAGCTGAAAAGATTAGTCCATCCAGTTCATTCCGACGGGTCAGAACCCCTAGACAAGGTTAGAGAGATTCACTTTTTTAATATATAATTTTTACTACTTTGCGATCGGGTAAAAGTTGAAATTTTGGGCGCCGATCGTGTTTGACGTGAAGGTCAAGAGTGTGTATGGCGCGAGTTAAATATCCGGGACCGGCTTCTCAAAAATCGCCGTCGTTTGCGACCTTGATTTTTTTTACCATTTGGGAGTGACAGTAGGGGGGCATTTCTCTCGGGCTGTGGGCTCCCCTTCTGTGTGTGTTTTTTTTGGAGGGGTGCGTGCATGTGTGGCCGCGTCTCCCCTCCTGCTTTCTCCCCCTCATCCCCGCCATGTCCCGAATCCCCCTACGAAAGTGAGGCCCAGTCTGCCGAGGAGATGGTACAAAGGTGGCCCTCGTCTCCTTTTGGTGCGGTTGGGTTGGGGCTGCTTTTTGTTGTTCAGGGAGACAGTGTGCTGATTGCGACCTGCAGCTGCTGAAGTTTGCCCGGTGTTATGTGATGTGGGTGCCAAATCATTATCTGACACGTATTAGGGAACACTTGGGTGTTTGCTACTCCACAGCACGAATCTTAGGGTAATTATATTGCACAGGGGGGGATTTACAGGGGGAAAAATATTGTGTTTCTGTGTGTTGAAAGATGCAGCAGATTGAATGGTAATGTAGGCAAGTGGTGTGGCAGATGGGGAGGCTCAGGGTGGTTGGTGGGATTGGCTTTTTGTTGTTGTTTATTCGTATGGGGGAAGGACCCTGCTGTGAATGACTAACAACATGGAACAGCAGTTGGGAAAAACCATGCTGTAATGCTAAGCCATGCTGGTAGCCAGTTATTGACAAAGATTCATGTGAGGAGTTTTGATAGACAGCTGAGAAAAGGGCAGTGTGACATTTCACATGGTGATTGGTGTGGAGAAAGTGTAGGTATAGTAACTTTAATCTTGAACACATACGAATTTAAGAAAGAGTCATTTTGAGGGTTGCTGGGTTGTAATGGCCTATTTAAACATTTTGACTGTTCCAGCCATGATAAATATGTAGACAAAATCGCACTCTCCAAGCACTGGGTATGCTTTGTGTATGTATACATATGCACTCTATTAGATTGGCTGTGATTTGGATTCAGGAGGTGATGCATTAAGCTTTGTTCACACAAATGAAATGTCATATTTCATCATGTGGTTTTCTTTAGTCCTGAGCAGTCACTTGTCTGGGTTTAACTTGTGTACTTCATGTTTTGGTGTGAAAAATCAGTCCTTTTCATGCACATGAAGCCATTCCATTATTAGTAGAGATAAAGAGCTGTTGCGATACTGCACTCACTTATTG
Organism: Catajapyx aquilonaris; assembly: GCA_000934665.2. Lineage (NCBI taxonomy): Eukaryota > Metazoa > Arthropoda > Diplura > Dicellurata > Japygidae > Catajapyx > Catajapyx aquilonaris. The sequence continues at coordinate 8,716 of JYFJ02003964.1, forward strand.
GTTCATTGTATTCATGAGAACGTACTTCTACATGGAATGCAGTGTAGATTACCACTAGTGATGTCCGTGGTGAGCAAACACACAAGCATATTTCCCAGTAGCATGAGTTTGTAATGGGGCCAATTTGTCAATATCCGATCTCATTCTTATAAGATGTCCCCAGCTAGCAAGGTTATGTAGCGTTATTGAGTTCACCTCTTGAGTATTGAGTATTGTATTCCTTACATGTTGATGCCTGCAAGCATGCAACCTTGCGAGATGAGCTAAGGAACTGAGTTTCTCCTATTCAGTGATAAAAAGAAACCTTGAAATGTTTTGTCATTTAAAATTTCACACTTTCACATGAAGGAGACCACTACAAGATATATTTATGGGTGTCTGCTGTTACTGTGAAGCCACCCCAAAATGGACTCTGTATACTGCAGGAATTTGCTTATTACTGAACTTTAGATAACTCCTGGAACAAGATTTTAATTATTTTGACCATGTATGACAGAAACCTTTTTCATAAGGAACATTAACAGAGTGAATCCACTCTAGTCATGTTTCGCTGTGCTAAGTTCTTAACAACCCAGCATAACTGAAAACTCTTAACAGAGAATAAATATATGATGGAACGAATTAGGACACATTTAAACTGATAAAAGGTAATAAAAGTAACTGGCTCTAGCAGGATGGCAGGTCTTTATCAAAGTCACATTGAGAAGGAATATTGATGCACTATTACAATTGGGATGGGGCCCTGCATGATAGTCCCCCGACCCCCATACACCCTGGGTCACCTTGTTGCACCACTGACAGTAGGTGAGTGTATTGTTGCACATTTCCTCCAATCAGAAAGCATGTGCCCAACATAATTAAAAAAGAGGGCTTGATTTTAATGTGTAGCTAACATGAGTCCAAAAGGTTCATTGGCCTGAGTTAGCATTGGATTCCTTCCATACTTTCAACTGTCAAAATGGATTTCTTCCAATTACATTTGAGCATTTAAACCATAGGTTTCCACGTACAAGATGAAGTGCCAGACAAAAAGTTTCTAATATGCTCTAAAATATTCTCCAAAAAAAAAAAAATGTTTTCCTGTTCTGATGATGGCAGACAAAGATTTTTCATCTGTTATTTTTGAGACAAAGAGGATTGATATGCAATTGACAAGACCACTTGGGCTGCTAAATCTACCTAAGAAAATCCTTATCACCTAATATATTGTACTTAAGGACTATGACAAAAAGTCATTAAACATTTGTTTCACCCCAGTGACAATTATTGCAAGATTTAAACCATGATGTATAGCTTCCTATCCAGTTCCTTTCTATAGATCCCTTTCATTCTGGTAATTAATCTGGATATAGGAAAGTTAAAAGGTGGGGCATAAATTTTTGCAAGAAAATATAAAGAAAAATGTAGGCAGACAGCTGGGAGTTTTGAGTCCCAGCACTGAAAAGGATGTACAACTACTGCAATAAACTGTGGATGAGAGGAAGCTGAAGGTTTTGTTTGTTTGTTGTTGGTTCCTTGGTCAAGATTAATTTCTCCCTGCCTTTGGGTGAAAGTCCTGCACTTCTTTTGTCTTCTTTTTTGGCATTCTATTGCAGAGTGTAAAAATAGGAGTAGTTGGGATGTAAATATAACTGCAGTACAGATGTTGCTAAAGTCAGTTGCCTCTCTCTTTGGAGTGGCATCAAAACCAGATATTTTATTCATCTCCATGTTGGTAATCATAAGGCTGTCTTATTCGTAGCACAGCATGCTTCACTTTTGATCCATATTGCATTGAGATGCCTTACATCAACCGAGTTGGAACCTTGAGTGTGCTTTTCCTGGCCTTCTCTTTATATGTATCATTCTTGGTGATGCAGTACACATGGTGTAAATTAGTACCCTAGTATCAAGATCAGAAGTCGAGCCAATCGACCTCTGGACCTTAGTGGCTTGCAGGGCATTTTGTTAGCTTTACTTCTCTATCTTGGCAGTGTGGTTGGTAGAAACAGAGTTGGAAGGCTGAGTGAGTTTGGTGGGGGTGAGATAATACCACAAAATGATGGAAGAAGAGTACGAGAACTTGATCGGACCGAAGCTTCCCATCAATCCTTTTGTGCTGAGGCAAACCCTGTCGACGTATGACAAGCTGAAGGTAAGGTTGTTGTGCATTGTGCAAGGTATGCTCCAATAATGGCATGTTCTGGAATTCTCCAGATGTTGGTGACAGTGTTCATGCTGCCATTTAGGGTGCTGCTCTTTGTGGTGACTGCAGCATCAGTGACTCTCAGCTGCACAGTGGCATCATGGGGACGAAGCATGGAGGAGATGCAAGCACTCAAATACAACTGGTGGCGACAGTCAGTGTTTTGTATTTTTGTGCATCTGTTGATATGCTTCCAGACAGATCTAAAACTTGACGCTAACTTGTTAAATGGACAATAATGTCTATTGCAAAGTTATAGGGGAAGTGTGGGTGGCAGTTACTTGAGAGCCCAGTTGATCCTATCACATTGCAGGCATGCCAAATTTCTATATTCATGATTTATTCTCGTGGTAACTCCACCCAGATTTGTGCCTAACCATGGAGAAGATGCCCTATAACAGGGCTATTCAACTAGTTTATGACAAGTTCCAGTATTTACCTTTCCTGGGCCATTAAGTCCAGGTCCCCCCCCCCTGGTAAAGTTATGGATTTTATATCGTACCACAGGGTTCATTTCTGAAAATAGAAACGTGTGCAGCCAGCGTAGAAGGGCCTATCACGACAGGACATATTAAGACATTTTCGCCCTTTATGATGTCCTGTACAGGCATGTAGGCGGAAATATTTTTTGGAGGGGGACCCATTTCATAAGCACTAGGTGAACATGTGGTGAAGGGCAGGGAGTAAGGCCGCTGCGGGCGGATTTTTTTGGGGAGGGGTTCAAGGTCACATGAGCTTTGGTGAATGTGGGAGGTTTGAATGGATGTGTATTTGATTAAATTGGTAGCACTTTTTCCAAAAATCATGAATTAGTAATTTCTAATCCTATTTCAAACTGTCCTATAAATCGTCGCGGTCCGGACAAAATTGTGTCATGGTCCGCAAATTGAATAGCTCTGCCCTATAACATAGTCTGCTTTGTCATGCATCGTGACATACTGCAATTAAAAATGAGTCATGCATGTGTGCTGGTGATCACATTATGATGAAACTTGTCTGTAAGGGACTGGATTCAGCGGAAACAGGTCCATTACTTATTTTGCTTTGTCCTGGCAAGCAGATTTCCATAGGACTGTTATCATGTGCGACAGAAACACATTCAACACAGATAATGTGTGTGGACTGGCATGATTCCACCAGAGACAGTTTCTGTATCAGCCTGGAAACATCATGCATACCTTACGGCATCTGCTAGCTGCACATGTATTACATAATATCCAATTATGCCCACTTTGGGAAGTCCTACAATTGCAATGCATGCTACTGTATAACATATGCATAGCAGAACTGATCTATTCCATGAAAATTTCCCGTACTGGGACATGACTGGAACCAATGCAAAATTTCACAATAGCCTACACAAGATTCCCCTGAGTTCCAGTTGGGAAGTTTCAGTGCTCTAACTTTTTCACCATGAAATTCCTGACATCTTATAAGAGATCATCCCATACTTTGATTATTTTGCAAGTGTCTTATGATTGCTATTGTTGTACTGGTGATTTAATCACATGACTTGTTAGAAAATATATTGTTTGTGTCCTCTTCCAGGATGATATGGGACTATGGCAGAAAGATTTTGTGTGTGACGGCATTTGCAATGGGATTCCAGTGGGTTGAGGCCAAAGGCCGGCAAGCAAGTGTGAGTGAGGCCCCCATCCTGGTGATGGCCCCACACTCCAGTTTTCTTGACTGCGTACCCATCTTCAACATGCAGCGGAATACCTCTATCATTACCAAGGGCGATTACCACAAGGCACCAGTAATTGGAGGTAAGCTTTCATCCTGTTGGGGTAATATCAACTGCAAAGGCTTGCATTGACAGAAAATTCTGCCTCCTTTCTCAGTGGTGCTGACCTACATCAAGACCCTGTTCTTCTGGAGGGATGACCCCAACTCCAGGCACAACCTCATCAAGGAGATTCTTCGCAGGTCAACTGCTTCAGATGCCCCAGCACAAGTAGGCCCTGATTATTGCGCATTTTGTTGCGACAAGATATATTTTCCTGTTAAAGTAATCTCAGTGTCATCACGGATGAATTGCTTCATTGAACTGCTTAACCTCTCAAGTTCAATATTTTCAAAACAGTGGAGAGTACAGTCAAACACAAAAGCCAGATGCAATTCTAACAAATTGTGCAGTAGGGCCTACATAATAAACATGAGTGAACCTGGAATACTTACACCATTAGGGTATGCCAAGTGCACATGGAAGATGTGCTGCTCACATAGGTTGCCAGATAATTTTCAGGGCAATATCAATAACTATGCCTCTATAATTTGCTCATGAAGGTACATCCTGATTTAGTGTCTTCAGCTACAGTAAGATAATATCTGTAAATAATGCCCTTGATGTTTCAAGACCTCAAAATGATAGGAATTATGATTAGTATATCAGTGTCTTGAGATGTACAGTAAGATTGTACTGGTGAATCATGCCCTTGATGTTTAGAGATCAGTGACATCAAAATGATAGGAAATAAGAGCACACAAATATGACACAGAGTAATGTTCCTTTATCACTTCCTAACAGTGTCCCATCAATACACTGAGGATTTTATCAGCACCCTTTCATCATAAGACTCCAAAAAGGTTGCTCAAAAAGGTTTTTAACTGATGTGTCGGTCACTAACTCTTAACTTGTCCACTCAACCAACCACTTATAAGAATGTTGGAAATGCCACTTGGTCAATAAGTGTTATATTTACTTGCAGTGTGTTCAACTAAGAGCCAATGGACTCTGCGGAACAAATACTAGGGTGAATAAACAGAATGATAATCATGAAGCTTCAAAAATCCACCAATCAAATGGTTTTGGTTCTGTTGTCTGAGTTTGAAATTCTACTGGCCAAACTCAGGTCAGTGAGAAGGCCTATGATTTGTGTGTTTATTTATTCACAAATTACATGACCTTGCACAGTGACTGATTCACTTGCATTTGATCCATCCATGTATTATGGATACAAATTATTAGGGTTATGTGTTTCCTTGGGTTTCAGGAGATAAATCATTAACTCATTCAAAGCAAAGGAAACAAAATGAAAGAGAGAAACTTAGTTGGACACAAGACCTTATTTGAGCAACAGTGAATGAACAGCCATAAGCTATGCTGTGGGTGTGTGAAATGGAGAATCTCAAGTTCGTATCTTGATTGTGTTTCAGGTGACAGTCCTTCCTGAAGGAACTTGCACCACCCGCGCTTGCCTAATCCCATTCAAGCCTGGTGCATTCTACCCACGTGTACCTGTCCAGCCAGTGTGTCTGCGATATCCCAACAACCTCGACACAGTCACCTGGACCTGGGTAGGCCCAGGTGTGTTGCGTCAAGCCTTGCTGTGCTTCCTGCAATTCCACATCCGGCTGCAGATGGAGTTCCTGCCTGTGTACTACCCCAGCCAGGAGGAAAAAGACGATCCCAAACTATATGCTGAGAATGTCCGCCTTGTCATGGCCAAGTGAGTCCAGTCATACTTTCTCAGGACAGTGGAACTTGTACTGTACAACTCAAACAGGGATTGAACTTCCATAAGTCAGAATTTGTGCCAAATTCAAATAGAATTTTCCAGCAATCTGCATAAATGTTATTGGCCTATTGATGGAATGGAAGTTGGAGAACCAAAGGATGTTTCTGCACCTCCTAAAGAACTGAATGTGAACCAAAATCATTGTGCATGTTGCCAAAGGCTTCTTTCCTCCCAAAAATCAAGTGATTAACATTAAGGGGGTCAAGTTTTCATTTATTTACGTTAAACAATGTTGAAATAAAGTTGAATGTCCTTGTACAGTTTCAGACTTCTAACTTTTCTAAAATCTTACATAATTCAGTGTGTGTGGATAGGCATCAGGCTGATCAGGGCACAAGTTTCACCTAACGTGATGTGTAGGATCTAATCTTGAGCATATAATTATACATCTTTGCACTTAGCGAATGACCAACTGATTTTATTAATGTGTTATAGGGCTTTGAATCTTCCTCTTACGGATTATGGTCTCCTGGACTGCCGGCTTCTGCTCAAAATGGGCGTCCTGGACTTTGGGTTTGACATCAAAGAGCTGAAGCAGCTTAGGCAGGTCTGGAGGTAAGGTGACATAATGCATGAATCTCAGTAACTAGTGAACTAATTACCAGTTTGAATTCAGGCTTGAAGGAAGCAGCTGTGAGAAGGATCTTTTGTCCAGATGGTTGGATGGATCTCTAGCAGAGGTAGAAGTTGATCCAGAAAGATTGGGGTCAGTGTTGGGAGTACCTGGAAATAGTCTGTACCTGCAGGACCTTTGCCGGTTGTTGAGACTGGTATGACTCCGAAGTTTTATAGCCCATAAAAATCAGATTATGAATCTCAAATTATAGTCCTCAGATAAACCAAAAGTCAATCTGGAGCTCTACGCTATGCTCCTAGCATGGATGGGCTGGGCCCAGCAGTGCAGCAGGGCAGCTGAGAAAGTGTTTCAGGTTAGTCACTGATTGGATTAAAGTGTGTAATTCACAAGCGAGTCTGTCTGAAACTGCGATACGGTATGCTATGATTTCCTCTTTAAGAACAATGACACCATTTGAACTTGTTTGTAGTGCAGTGGTAATACTTTTTTCATTGGCTATAACATGATTTTATTATCAGCTTGTATAAGAGTACATACATTACAAACCGTGTCTACCTTGACAATGGGATTTCTCTTTTACATGCTTTTTGCTGATAGACTTTCAAGGGCTGTTGGTAGAAGGTTCGATGAAATGGAAAAACTACGGTGCTGTTACACATGGCCCATTTTTTCTCATCAAGCTTACAATGAACCATAACATACAATTAGATTGGAATTTCTGTTACACAGCAACCCATTTTTTACGAACATTTTATGCATTAAAAACATGCATGACGTAACAATTGGTGAACCAGCTATGTTGAAAAGTTCCAGAGCCCATGGCAAAGAGGCGCTCAGCTTTTTGCAAAATAATTTGTATTTTGAGGCTGGTGGTTATTATCATCCAAACTACCCAAGTAATTCATCAGTGAGAATTTGCTTCAAGTAATTCATTTATTAAAGGTATTAGACCAGTCTGGAAAGGGGTCATTGACGCTGGATGGCTTGAGTGCATCACTAGTCAACCTGGGTGGTCTCACAGCGAGTGATATTTCCGTGCTGTACCACCAACTGGACCGGGAAGACATGGGTCATATAGAAGCCAGTGAGTTTCATTATTTAAAGTTCTTGACAATTTCAAAGCAAGTCTTTTAAATAACTTTTATTATTCCAGAAAATGTGGAGTGCTTGATGTGCTTGAAGCCAGAATTCATAAAGTTCTTTGCCATTTGCTGCCACCTCATGAGGACCGAAAAGGTCAAGAAAGAGTGACCTTGTCCCTCACCTGAACCCACGAGTCAAGAGGTGGGGTCAAGAAGACAGTCCTGGATAAGTGGAAGGAGGGTGTCAACACCTGAGGGTCGTGCAAGCAGACTGGATTGCAATTCTTTGTTTGGCTGGGAAAAAAATATTATTAATTAACCATTATTTTAGCTATGTCAAGGATAAACTTACCAATTCTGCAGCAGTCTGCCTGCACCCATAGCAGAGTCCAAGGTCCCCATCTTTAGGAGGCATTGGACACTTCAAAGAACAAAAATCCAAGTCATGAGAATTCAGGGGAATATTGTACATCACAGTGTATAGATTATACTAAGGCAACTAATAGGTGAAATTTTTATTAAATGTCATCACATTAAGCTGAGAAAAACTACTCATCATTCCCTGTCAAACTTCTGCAGCAAATAATTCCACTGCAAGTGACTTGTTGCAAAATGTGTCACAATTAAGCAATAATGGTCTGAACTACTGAAAAGGGACTTGGCCAGCATTATTACTGTAATGGCGACTGGACAGTCACGGCAGTTGGCCGTGACTCTTTTCTTGCATATGGTTACCTTTTTGGCACCTAAAATGCACCTAATGGAACCAGAATCTTCAAAACAGTACTTTTTGTACAAGTCAGATTATCTGTTGTCTAAACTCACTTGGCAGAGAGGGCACGCAACATCTGACTCTTGGGGCTGCAATTTGGATGCTGTGCCCAAAATGGCGTATTCTGTTGATGGGAACTCCTTTTGCAGGCTAGTAAGGAATGTCTCGGTCAAGGACTGCACACTCTCACAGGACAATCCTGTCCTCAGGTTCCTCCTCTTTACTGCTGCCACATCCAAAAAGCGAGCCAGAAGTGTCACCTCTCTTTGAGTTAAATCCCGAAGTGGACGGATTGTCTGAATCCCTCCTGGCCATTTGGACGAGGGTAGAGTCTGAATTGGCACGTGGCAAAGCCGTCCCTGGGCTAATTCAGATAGGATCTGAACACAAGTTTCAGAGCCTGTAGTTCCTAGGATGGCCACTGGACAGTCAAGTCGGGTGCATGCATTCAAGATTAATCGAGTTCTAAGGCTCCCAAGCAAGGATTCACGTTTGCTTAAGCTCAGGCCATCAAATGCCTCTTTGAGGGGCTTGATTAAGTCAGTGTTTGTGGGAAGTATAGGCAGTGTAGAGGAGCTCACATCCCATTCGATAAGGCTAAACTCAGCCATCAAGGCCTGATCAAGAGAGGTCAAGTAGGTGGGAAAGTCTTGGGCATGAAGAGAAGGAAGATTTTGGGCCAAAGCAAGCAGGTTTGAAGCACACTCCTCAGCTGTTACATCAGGCAACACTGTGCACTCTGGAATATGTGAAAATAAAATTAGGCATCTTCAAAGGACATCGAATAAAAGTTTTAAATTTGTCAAATCACCAAGCATGAATCGAATCTCGTGATTATTACAAAAGACATGGAAACACATCCTTTTTTCTTCTCTCAAATTAATTTAATCATGCATTGTACGTATGCACTGACAAGTAAGCTAATTAATTACCATCAATGTGAAGAATGTGCATGGCAGGCTGCGGCCCTCCTTTGGCACAGGCCTGCATCCAATCGTACAAGAGACGTAACACAATGGATGAGTTGGTCCCTCCTGAGTGGGCCACCAGGATACGGCCTCCTCGCAGACGAGTCTTTCCTAAGCTTCCTCTAAACTTGTGCACCGTTGCGGATATAAAACAATCCCTTTCAAAATGGGAAAAGTACGGGTGAGTAGGTTGGCCAACACAATTAGGCAACAATTAACATTAGGTCCAGAATGCACTCCATCGCATGCAGGGGAAATCTCTTGCTAGAATAAAAATCTGCAACTCTTTACAATTAAATAAACAATGTGATAGCTCATGAAATTTGTTCTGGCTGTAAGGCTTCACGAAAGTGACATCTCATTTTTACTGTACAGTGCTGGACATTAATTCCATCATACTGCTAGTTGCTGCTAGTGACATTTTCCAACGCGGCAGATGTGCAAATCGAAGTGATAGTGCGAGCCATGCGAGTAAGAAATGGTAGCCCTTGAGTGATGTCACTGGCTGGGGACAAGTATTTTTTTCCAGTGTCCCCCCAGCCGGTGACGTCACTCAAGGCCTACCTCGCATTACTCACACGGCTCACACTATCACTTCGATTTGCACTTCTGCTGCAACAGAAATGTCGCAAGCAGTATGACGCGATTAATGTCCAACACTACATTCGTATCAAAGTGTTGGGCCAGGTTGTGCATGAGTTCCTGCACCATTTAGTTCTCACTTGTAGTAAGTGGCAAAAAAAGGCGCACTTTGCCCCTTACAATGGCCATCATTTCCACTAAAAATGTGTTTAGAATATAGTTTTTTTTTCACTTATTGCAAGTTATTATAAGTGGGAAAAATGATTCCTCTTTTTTTCTAAATTCATGTATTTCCATTTTGCCCCGACTTGTACGAATAGAGGACAGTCTTCCATGGAACAATCAACGGTTTTTGAAAGCTAATGTCGGATTTCCTGCTAATCTCAACTCAGGCCAGTGTTGCGCTGCCACGACCAAACACAATATCACTGCAACCAAGCTGCAACTCACTTGCAATACAAATCCTTCGCCCTGAGGATGACACACGCAGGCAGCTCGCATTTCCGACACTTGTTCATCTTCATGTCTGCCAGCACTGGTCCCTGCGAACTCCCGGCTTCCTCCGTGCATCCCACCATACTCGCTCCAGCCTCTTCCAGCCCGTCCTCGGCCGTCCTTCACAAAGCAAACCTTTCATCATACAACCCAGCGTGGATCACACGCAACGGATGAACTCACCTGGAAGCCGCCATGTTTGGGGATCATATAACAACTGCGCTCGGAAAGGCAGCAGCATCTGCGCTACTTCCAGCCCCGCTGCTTTCCCCATCCATGGAGGAGGAATGGGGCAAGATGGCGCGACGGGAGCAGGTCGGGAACTGCTGGAAGGAGGAGGAATCCGGCCAGGGGTAGCTGCGGCCCCCACTCCGCTCCAGCTGCACCGGGGCCTCTCTCTCCATGGTACGGGTTGGCCCGGGACGGGGGAAGACACCCTCTGGGAAGGAGGGCCGGATGGGGGCTGCCCCGGGGGGAAGCCATCCTCATCAGGGGTCTCCTCGCACTGGGGATGGGTTGTGCTCGGTCACGTCAGGTTGAGCAGGATGTTTCTTGCATGCCCTTCTTCCTGGGGTGGTTGACTGCCACTTATTGTGGGGAAGGGTGGTGGGGACAGTGGTTCAAAATGGGGTAGACCTGGGGCTTAACCGGTGACCTGGGGACAACAGTCAAGTGATAGTGCAAACATGAGTTTGGTATTCTCCCATTGTCCTGAGTAAGGAATGTGAGCTTCATCGAGTGATGCTGGTGATTTACCAGGTACCAAATAAAAATAACGGGAGGTTTGAAAAAGTAAGGTAATTTATGCACTGGCATTGACCAGCTGCACACTTGCCTCTTTTGCAAGGGTCGAAATATGCAAAGGTGCAATTTGCACTCCAAAATTATCATCTGCACTCCAAACTGAGCCTTGGAGTGCAAGCTTTGTACTCAATTGGCTCTGCTTTTAAACATGGCTATACCCAGCAATTAAAATTAAGCACTCCCAAATAAGCAAATTACACTCCAGAATAATTCTGGAGTGCAAACTTTGCATCTGGACAAAAATGTTCAAATTCGACCCCTTCTATTGCATCAAAAGGCCGGAATTTTTTTGACACTCATTTGTACAATGCTGCCTTGAACCAGTCCATAAAAGGTCAAAACCCTTAATAATCAAGATGCAAGGCAGTGCACCCTGACAAGTCACTCCACACCACACCCAAACCACTACATTCCGACACATCACCTGCTGCCACCTGTCATGCAACAATGGCAAACAACAAAACATGCACTGCCGGGCAACCTTTACTGGAGCCCCCTTCGTATACTACATTTGACCTCCTTCCAGCTCAGCTCCAGTACACACTGGAGATCAGAGATTTATAAAATAGAATGGCATGGGCCCAAGGACCCTACAAGAAAATATTCATAATTTTGTGACAAAAGGTTCTAGATATATAACACCTAAAACAAAGCCGTGACATTTTGAAAATAAAAACCTGTCAATGCCACACTTACATCGTATTTTCCTGTGTGTACCGGAGAAAATATCATTCCTTATTTACTCTAACTGCACAAAAAGTCGAGATCTAACCAAAAATGGACTCGTAAAAAAAACTGCCAAGTCCTTAGCCACTCCGCCTTAAAAAGTTGTGAGATCATGGGTGGACACCAAGCCTCTTTGTGAGACTAGATTAAGTTACTTGGCTCACGATTGGAGACTATAGACTTACAACTCGTAGACTTGGCGCATGGTTCGAGACTATTGACTAAGGTTGAGCCACTTGGCTCACCGGGCATGAAGAGCAATAGGGGTAAAATTTAGTGGTTTCTGATCAACCAATGAGTGTTGCATGCCTTCCATTTACAGCTGTAAGGTCCAGACGGCAATTCCTTAATTACTCATGGGGTAACAAATTCCCCCTTCAAACCATACAGGGTGTTCTTGTGCCCATTCTAGGGTCCTGAGCACCAACGAATGACTTCTTCTCTATGTAAAGAAATCCACTGGTGCTCAGGAGTTCAACCTCAAAGTTTTGGACACGAGTTGTGAAACACCTTGTATAATTCCCCGTGAGCCAAGTCGCTCACCTTAGTCTATAGTCTTGAACCATGCACCAAGCCTACGAGTTGTGTCTATAGTCTCCAATCGTGAGCCAAGTAACTTGGCTTAATCTACAGTCTCACAAAGAGGCTTGGTGTCCACCCATGATCTCACAACTTTTTAAGGCAGAGTGGCTAAGGACTTGGCAGTTTTTTTTACGAATCTGTTTTTGATTAGATAAACATTTATGCAAGTATTGTGCTCATCAACATCCGGATCCCCAAGGAAGGGACTGTGATTGATTTGTGCATGACAGGATTACATGATGTGTTGTGCATATGCATATATTGCATGCTACTATCAGCCATTGATGTTAGATATCTCCTTTTATTGGTTTCATCCTATTGAATAACTGCATACATTGTCAGTGGCATTAAAGCAATACTAATGAGTGCACGGATTTCCAGTGCTTATGGGTAAATGGAGGGTAGCATTTTAGTGACGTAGAAGTAAGTTTGTAACTTCAACTTTTCTTTGCTAATAATCTAGTTGGTTGGGTGTAACACCTTACATGAGTTTCAAGTAACTAGTAAAAGGGAAAGTAATTGAAATCTGGTGCGGAGTGTATTATTTTGGATGGGTAAAGGTATGTGGGTGTGAGATTTATTACAAGTAGATGTAGTTAGGGCTGTGCGGTTAACTGGTTAATTTTTAGGTTATTGCATGAAACAGCCAGTTAATTTTTTATGAAATAACCGGTTATTCACTAACCGGTTTGTCCAATTAACTTTTTAATTGCTCTCAGTGATCGGATTTCAGAATTACCGGTTTATTACCGTCGAAGGAGTGGTGTGGTACTATGGTGTGCGCGGAAGGTGAGAGTCAAGCGGAGCTACACACGTTGCGAGTTACTCGGCCGAGTAGGGGAATACGCATTTACGCTTGCACAGTAGCCTACTCGCCCTCCAACTCACCCACTGAGTAGGTGGGATCGGGTGGGATGGTGGGAAAGCGATTCGGAAGGCGAGTGAGCATGTGCAGTAGGCTACTCTCCCACCTGCTCGGCGAGTTACTGGCTACATGTGTTACACACGTGCAGCTCTGATCTTGTGTGTTATTTACCAATTCTCCTGTGAAAATAACCGGTTATAACCGAGGTTATTTCAATAACCGATAACCAGTTTCCAAATTCAATAACTGCACAGCCCTAGGTGTAGTTACAAATGTCCCTGAAAATAATGAGTTTCAAAATTGCTTGTTTCCAAACTTGCAGGTTATCACCAAGGTAATAAGTACAAGTAACTTTAGAAAATTCATTAAGCATTGTGTTGCATGTGGGTTATTACTTTCGGAGCAGGCCGTGTCACTGCTGAGTCATTTTGCCATTGCATATATAATTATGCAATTCAGCTTCATTGTTTTTCTGCGAAATGAGCTTGTTATTTTCCCAACTGCTACATATACAGAGCATTGATTTTTGTCCATGCCATGTGACGGAGCAGTTCTAGTATATCAAATATGTATACAGCACTTGCACCCCTGTGCATTTTTCTGTGACATATTCATGAAAGTTCTTTTTTTCTTGTTTGTTGCAGGACATGTCTGAATCAATAGCAGGCCAGATGAAATTCAGATGTGGGTCAAGTGTGGGACGGGCAAAAAGTTGATGGTTGGGAGAAGTCCCAGCAGGACACTAAAGTGACATTCAAGTGAGGCAGTGTTGTTGGGAGGAGCAAAGATGCAGCAGAGAGTCAAGTTAAGACGATGGGTTTGGTTTGCTTGGATGATCTTCTGGGGACAGACTGGGTGCAGTGAAGTGACTCCCACTTCACATCCATGCAACTCTTCCTCACCAGTTTTCCAGGTCATGACTGACTTCTCAACGCAGATTGTCAAAAACGGTGAGAGTTCATTGTTCATTTAAAATTTCATGAAATGAGGTGGTGGGTTGGGTGTAATTTGTTTTGTTTGTACTTCATATTCACTTCTCTGTTTTGTCCTTTTTAAATGTACGTGTTATTTTTAAACTACAAGGATAAGTGAAATATGTGGTACCTGATGGAGTGGGATGCTAGCTTGGTTACAAATTAACAAATTAACCATCATGACAAGCTGTGAATTTATCAACCTGTCCTTCATTTCACAAAATGTAGTTTTCTGTGGATAGTTTTTCATAATGTTATTTTACGGAGAATTTTGCTATTTATCATTACATATTTATATGTTTAAAAATGTGATGTGATGGCTAATTCTCAGTTTCCCATGTGGGTTTTCGGAAGGCGATTCTTTTGTCATTTTCCATATGTGCGTCGCATATACATTGTCTAATTTTTATACATGCTTGGCACACAGTGCAAATTCCTGTGCTTCCATTTTCAGAGTACATAGTGGCATTTAATGGCTACTACCTGAGCCCTGCTCGTGAGCGCTTCATAGCAGCTGCCCTGAAAGAGTCTGGAGTTGGCAGCTGGTCCATTGTTGCAAGGCACAACCCTGCAAGCGAGTATCCAAGTGACTTTGATGTCCTGCAGCTGGAGGAAACCAAAGGACAGCGCAGGGGGCTTGAGGCTCTTTCTTCCCATCCTGCAATTAAGAGGGTCACACCACAAAGGCTGGTTCACCGTTCACTGAAGTTTGTTAATCCGCAATCAGATACAGAGCAAGAAGAGGAAGAAGCAGGGTGTAATGGTAATGGCTGCAACACATGGCAGTCTTCCAGGCCACTAAAGAGAGCCAGTCTTTCCCTGGTTAGTTATGCTGACACTATACATTTGGCTATTTATGTCGTGGTGTAACCCTCTCGGGACCGGCAGATTTGACCTTGACGGTTTTTAAATTGCAATTATGTGGTGGGGTTCTATATAGAATTGAAATTCCGCGTATTGGATGACGTAGTCAGCCAAACGATGGCTTCCCCAGCTAGCCATTCGCCATCGCTTGCCGTCCAGCTAAATTCCTGACTGGCTGATCAAGCAGCAGACGCGGGATCGCGAGCCATCTGATGTATGAAGGGACAAGCTTTCACAGGGGATTTACTGGACACTAATGTGACTCTTAAAAACTTTCTTTCGTGCAAATCTTTGCTTTTTTTTTTGCAAGTCCTAAAAATCAGCTTGTTTTTATTAAATCTTTAAAGTTAATTTTATTAGCTTTAAAAGTGACCTTGCACGCTTCTCTGAATGCACCCAAGACGGCTGTACGGCCTGACCACGTGAGATTATTTGGGTGAGTTGTGCATGTTTCGTTTGTGAATTTGCCGAAAACCGCACTCATTTACGGCTTATAGACGTTCCGCAAAAAAATTTCGAAGTGTAGCGCCGCGTGACGCGGCGCCGGTACTGAAAGGGATAAAGGTTTCTGATATTTGGTCGAAGAAGAAGACTACGCTGTACTCCCGATTATCCAGGTGTGGATTATCCATGCATCGCCAAAAAATCAAATTGAACATTAAAGTCCGAAAAAATGTGTCGAATTTTCGTCCCACTGCTAACGTGGCTGTATCAGTGCCAATACTGGTACTACTAATTTAGACGTTTTCTAGAGGACAAAGTGAAAATCTATGGTAAGTTTCATTACTTTGATTCAACCAAGCAGCATACTCTCTATACAACAGTGCAGGGCTTTTCAACTAGTTTATGACAAGGTCCAGTATTTACCTTTCCTGGGCCAATGAAGGTCTGGACACCCCCCGCCCCCAAAGGTAAAGATATGGATTTTATATGGTACCACAGGGTTCATTTTTGAAAACAGAAACATGTGCAGCACGGGTAGAAGGGCCCTTTTATGATGTCCTGTACAGGCGCGTAGGCATAAAAAATTTCGGAGGGAGACCCATTTCATAAGCACAAGGTGAACAAGCCGTAAAGAGCGGGGAGCAAGCCTGCCGCAGGCGGAAATTTTTTGGCGGGTTCAAGTTCACACGAGCTTATTAGGTGAATGTGGGAGATTTGAATGGGTGTGTATTTGATGAAATTGGTAGCACTTTTTCCAAAAAATCATGAATTAGTAATTTCTAATGCTATTTCAAACTGTCCTGTATATCGGCGCGGTCCGCCAGTTGAATAGCCCTCCAGTAGTGCATTAAAATCCTGTGAATAGCTAATTTTTTACAAAATCTAGGACCATTTTCCGATTATTATCTGTGTTTTATGGTTACTCAGCGACACCCATGCAGCCATTAGCCTGGAAAATCAGGAGTGCAGAGTATTGTAATCATTGTTTTGATTTAATTGGTGTCCTTGTCCAGAAACAATAGTGAATATGAGTTGTTTTCTTACTCAGCACATTTTTTTGACAGGGTAGTGCATTTTGGCATGCAACAGGAAGGTACAGCAGCCGCAGACTGTTACGAGCAGTGCCTAGGCAGATAACTTCAATCCTTCAAGCAGATGTGTTGTGGAGCATGGGAATCACAGGAAAGGGGATCAAAGTGGCCGTGTTTGACACTGGACTTGCCCGAAGTCATCCACACTTTCGAAGAGTGAAGGAGAGAACCAACTGGACTAATGAAAACACCTTGGATGATGGGCTGGGACATGGCACTTTTGTTGCTGGGGTCATTGCTTCCAGCAAAGAATGCTTGGGATTTGCACCTGATGCAGAGCTGCATGTCTATCGGGTCTTCACTAACAATCAGGTACTTGTTTTTTTGTATTTTGTTAGAGAATTTGCTGCATGAATCCATATTATTGTAATGTGTAGCTTTTAGCTGATTAGTGAGATTGCATTATTCAGTTGACAAAATTGTTATATTTTTTAAAGGTATCGTACACCTCATGGTTCTTGGATGCCTTCAACTACGCAATACTGAAGCGGATACACGTTCTGAACCTGAGCATAGGTGGACCTGACTTTATGGATCACCCTTTTGTGGACAAAGTGTGGGAGCTGACTGCAAACAAAGTAATAATGGTCTCAGCTATTGGAAATGATGGCCCGCTTTATGGAACACTCAACAATCCAGCAGATCAAATGGATGTCATTGGTGTTGGGGGAATTAATTTTGAAGATCAAATCGCAAAGTTTTCGTCCAGAGGGATGACTACATGGGAACTGCCTGGAGGGTAATGTGTTGTTTATTGACGCTTAAATGATAGTGGTCTCAGAAGTGGTGGGATGCTAACTTTAAAGATAAGTACGAGGGGAATCCAACAGTTTTAGTTGCATTTTGAGATGTGAATGATATAAGGCCAGGAAACTTTTGCAGTTCGTAATATTTCGAGATTATTGGTTGCCAAATCATTGGTTTACATTTTGAGGCAAGCAAGTTGACTGATGGATATCATAGTGCAGCAGCGTAGTTGCATTGCTTATATAATGGTGATATTAAATAACTCAATTTATATGAGAGATGTATGTGCATGATGTGATACAATGTTCAAATTAATTTCTGTTTAGGTATGGTCGTGTGAAACCTGACATAGTAACATATGGCTCTGCTGTTCGTGGATCCAGCATCAAAGGAGGTTGCCGCACCTTGTCTGGCACCAGCGTGGCTTCCCCAGTGGTTGCAGGGGCTGTTGCTCTGCTGGCCAGTGGGGTTCTGCACCGAGGGCATATAATAAATCCTGCCAGCATGAAGCAAGCCTTGATGGCTGCTGCAAGGAGGCTGCCAGGAGTCAACATGTTTGAGCAGGGGCAAGGGAAACTGGACCTCATTAAAGCCTACCAGATACTCAATTCATACAAGCCTCAAGCCAGCCTTGTGCCCAGGTAAGAGTGGTTTTTAATTGGTCATAAATCCTGGTGTCTTAACTGAGATTAACTCTCAATGTGCAGTTACGTGGACCTGACGGAATGCCAGTACATGTGGCCGTACTGCACTCAACCTCTGTACTTTGGGTCAGCCCCAGTAGTAGTGAATGTGACCATTCTTAATGGAATGGCTGTGAGTGGACGTGTTGTTGGAAAGCCCACCTGGCACCCATATGCCCCGCAAAATGGACATCGCCTGGAGGTGGCCCTCTCTGCATCTGAGCAGCTCTGGCCTTGGTCTGGATACCTTGCATTGTGGGTGTCGGTTGGGAAGAAAGGCGTCCAGTGGGAAGGAATAGCCCAAGGACATGTGTCTATAACTGTGGAGTCACCACCTGAGGATTCAAGTGGAGGGGCAGTTCGTCGCTCTCAGGTCACACTCCCACTAAAAGCCAGGGTGATCTCAACTCCACCAAGGCACCGGCGGGTTCTGTGGGACCAGTACCACAACTTGCGTTATCCCCCTGGTTACTTTCCACGTGACAATCTGCGTATGAAGAATGACCCATTGGACTGGAATGGCGACCACGTGCACACCAACTTTAGGGATGCCTACCAGCACTTGAGGGCTGGTGGATATTACGTTGAAGTTCTGGGATCTCCCTATACATGCTTTGATGCAGGGCAGTATGGGACTCTACTCGTGGTGGATCCTGAAGAGGAGTTCTTCCCTGAAGAGGTGTCGAAGCTCAAGAGGGATGTTGATGCAGGGCTGTCCCTTGTTGTGTTTGCCGACTGGTACAATGTGTCCGTCATGCGAAAGGTGGGAGCACTTTCTTTGATCATTTTACTCCATGTTGAACTAATGTGTTCACCTGAATTAGAATGTACAGTAACCACTCTTCCTTTTCCTTAGGTGAAATTTTATGATGAAAACACCCGTCAGTGGTGGATGCCAGATACAGGAGGTGCCAATGTCCCTGCTTTGAATGATCTGCTGGCCTCATGGGGAATGGCCCTGGGTGACCTTGTCCTAGAGGGGGACTTCACTCTGGGGGAACATGAGGTTCACTACGCATCTGGCACTAGTTTGGTTCGCTTCCCAGAGGATGGTGTGCTTGTCACCCGAACACTCAAAGACCAAGGGAGGGACATACTGGACAGGGACTCGGCTACAGTGGAAGGGGCAGCAATATTAGGGATGTACCAGAGCAAGGCACCAAAGGGAGGGCGGGTTGTGGTGTACGGGGATTCTAATTGCCTTGACAGTTCGCACCTGCAGAAGGGTAAGTCCAGGTTTATTTTACTTTTCACTTTTCCAGCCCAAGTAGTTGATGTATGTAGTTTCGCGGTAGGCACAGGTTCATTGGGACCAGTGAAGTGCCAAGTGGGTGGTGCTTCACTGGTCCCAATGGGGTACTAGTATGAGTGGTTGCAGAGTTCAAAGTTACTGCAATAGCAATGTTCAAGTTGTGTGTACTCACAGTGCTGTTATGCTGCAAGTTGACTACAAGCACAAGCCATGTTCATTTAGATGGCAGTAATTTTTATGCATAACTGCTCCTAACTCGTTTGGAAATGTCAGTTGCTTGTTTTTCACTTGGGATGGAAAAGGAGAAGTATGCGATGGATACTGATTATGGGGTACTTTCCAGATTGCTTCTGGCTCCTGGATGCCCTCCTGGAGTACACTGCAAGTGGTCGTCTCCCCTCAGTATTCCAAGAGCACCGTCTGGGGCCTCTGCACCTGGTGGCAGGTGGAGAACTTCCTCAGCGGATGGAAGGCAATCACCTGTATCGGTATTCCAAGGTTCTTGAGTCACATATGGGCAGCACTCATGCCAGACCACTTCCTCCATGCCCCAGCCTAGTATGGGCCAACCCACAACCGCTCAACAAGTCAGCCCCTACGTAAGTCGTCAGGATTTCAAGTTGGAAGTTATTTCTCCTTACAGTTACGTATGAAGGATGGGATTTTATTTTATGTCTATTGGCAATTTTTAATGCAGAAAGTTCAAATTCTAACAATGCTTGTAGCTGACAACATTTCTGATTTGTTTATGTTCATTGCAGTAATTTATATAAGGCGCAAAAGCTGCTGTCAGTTCGTCTGGAGGCAGAGCTTCCCCTGAGAAGAGGAAATAATGGGCCATTGGACAGCTGGCTAGGAGCAGGAATAGGAGCTGGACCAGATGGGGTAGATCCAGGGGCTGGACTGGGTGTCTTAGCCCCTCCCAACTTAGCCCCTCCTCTTCCTCCAGTAGGAAACATAGGAGTAGGTGGACCTGTAGGAGGGGCAGGACTGGCCCTTGGGCAGCTGCGGGGTGAGGAGTTGAGACTCCTGGTTTCCCTTCCGACAATGCTGCTTGCTGCACTGTTGTTGTTGCTGCTGGGATGCCACTTCTGGAGAATGAGGCAGAGACCCAGAAAGCGACGAAACCGCTTCAGGAGGATACCAGCCGTTTTTCATGGCCTCAGGGTGCCTGCCGTCTGAGGACAGTTTTAGTGTTGTGGACTGGGGAATTTAACACAAGAGTTGTGCAATCTAGTTATTTAAGTGGTGGAACCTCGACCGATGAATTTAAACCAAAAAGGAAGCCCATACGGGATCAGACATTAATGCTGACTTTTAAAGAAATATGCATGCTCTTTTCCACTGAGAAATATGATGTCATTACCTCCTCCCTAATGTAAATTAACTTATATGATATTATATGACCGTGTGTCTGCTTCACTTTTTACATTTAGGAGATGATTGCGATTGTTATTTGAATACCTCTTCCTTTTCACACTGTGTTCAAAAGCGCGACTTTTTATTACCATTGTTATTATTTTTTGCACTGATCTTGTGTTTGGCTGTGCTAATGAAATCATTTGCTTCTTTTTTATATACTTCCTTCATCTACACCCAATTCCATTTTTAAAGTGCTAACAAAGGCTTTAATTTAATTTGAGTGCTCCAATATTCTTATGTTCCCAGTGAGTGCATTTAAGTGTATGGAAGCGACCCAACCACTTAGCAATTTGGTGCTAATTTGTACATAATGAGTGACCTCTTTTGTTGTACAAACAGTAATATTATGTTTTTCTTGTCACATAATAGTAACATAAATGTGTTTTTGGTACAACCTGTTTGACTTTATTGTCATTTCCTGGAGAGTATGTCATTTCAGGTCAGTATATGAAGAGTGGTTTTCAAATGTCGCAGCATAAACCTGTAAGTTAGGCAAGTGCCAGTTATTGCGTGATTGGTTCTCAGATTACATCCACCTGGATAGTCACTGCAACATGAGAAAAGATTTCGCCAGTTGTTTTTGTTTAGACTTCTGGATTCCAGTAGTCAGTGATTTTTGTGTGACAATGTGTGAGCCATGTCAGGATGATTATGGTAATGTAAGTCCAAAAGCACTTACATAATTCTGTTGGATGCTCATGGTTGAGATACTGGTTGTTGATTACGTAATTTTTTAAAGGTGGATGATGTCATATGGGGAATTTTTGAAAGCATAGATTGACCTAAAATACATGCTTAGCTTGAAGGTGTTGAACATGCTTTGAACATTCAAATGAGAGGTAAATGAAATACAGTAGGCTACTGGTCTGCTGTGTGCCAAAGCTGCTAGATTCAGATGGAAATGAAGAGATGTAAAGGGTTTACAGATATGGACAATGTATAGCACAGCTGTCTCACAGATGCTGTACAGGCTGTACTCTTCTAGGAAACCTTTTGGACCAAACACAGGAATATTCAGAATAATTGTTCATATGTTAGATCCATAACAATTATTAGATAAATTGCATTAACCTATATAACATCTCAGTCAGAAGTTTGCTCATTTCCAATCATGGGTAATGGATAAATGTCATTATTTTTTACTTGTGCAAGTATATGAATATTTCCCACCCAAATGACTAAACAGTACGTGGAGTCGTTGAATCTCACGGCCCTCTACTAGTAGGTTTCCTTCATCTTGGTCAGAGCGCATCATCAAAATCATCAAATCATGCGGCAATATCCAGCATGGTATTTTTGGAACTAAAGCTCTGCTGATGCTTAAACGTTTTGCTCCTGAATATTCCAAGCTGTGAATTGCAATGATTTTCCCGGAATGACTAGATTCTACTACATAGAACAAAATACTTGCATCGATGCCATTATTTTGCAGGCATTGCATCCACGATGCCCATTTAAATATTTGTGGCCAATATTATTCATAACCAAAGTGTGGATCAATATGGCTCTAGACATGAGAGACATCTCGTCTAATGCAAAAATACTTATTGCCAAGATGGATAAAAGGGTGCCGCATTCTATCCATATTGCTTCTTGCTAGTACCCAGTTCAACAAGGGAGTAGATGGAAAATGTAATATTGTTCACCCCAGAAGCCATTTCAAAGAGAAGCTACTAGAAGCAACCATTTGATAGCCAAACCGCTTTAATTCGAGGTTAATGATCATGTCGCTTACTTATTATGTGACTGGCTGGAGTGAACAATACACCCTTTTTGACCTGGTGATTTGGAAAGTGCACCATCCTGTACACGCAATGACAATCAAAGTTGCGTTACATTCAGAGGTATAGCAAATTGGTGTACCTCTGAATGTAACACAAGTTTGATCATATAGATACGATTTCCTTTTTGTTTTCCATTGAATTCGCATCTCCGTAGGTGAATAATTTTGAACTGGCGCGCTCGTCGGCATCCAGCCAATCACCGTCCGACAAATGCAAGCACTGTTGCCAGACCAACGTCATCTCACCCCTTCGGTTACCATGAAAACGACTATTTCATTTAAAAGTCCAATTATGGCACCAAGCATGACATCAATGTTAGCTCAATGTAACCCCAAATAAATCAGTAAAATTATCAGTGTTTTGCTAGAAACCGGCACGTAATGGCAGTCCTTCACCTGGCCACTCATTACGTCAAGGGCTGACGAAAGAGGCACAACTGGAGGGGGGGAGACGGAAGAGAGAGAGAGAGAAGAATCGGCAGTAGTTGGTTGAAGAGCAAATTGTCGTGCGGAAAGGAAGGGTCGGATCGCCCTTCAGCTGAAAGGAACGGGATTCCACGGCGGCAGGGAGGCACGGAGGACGAGAGGGACGGCCAGGAGAGGACTGCCAACCAGCCTGACAGCTGACGTCGGACTCGTTTCGTGCATCCGACCAGGAGTCATTCAAGTGATAATTATTAATTGGCCTGGTGGTGTGATGATGGAGGGCAGCGGTCAGGGCAAGGAAGGAGGGTCGGAGGCGGCGGTTCTGGTGGTGAGGACGCCCAACCAGCAGGTGGAGGACCAGAGGGTGGAGTGCAACCTGGGCTGGACCGTCCTGCAGCTCAAGGAGCACCTGGCCGACAAGTACCCTACGCAGCCGGTACACACTGTTGCGCCTATGGCATGATGAGGGCTGGGGGGGGGGGGGGNGGGGCATGCCGGCTTGCATTTAATGAGGAAGGCGGAGGCTGACATTCCGACTGTAGGCCAGCAGAAATCTTTCTCCCATCATCTTTCCAATCTGTTCCCCTGATATAGAGTGTATGTTATTGGCCTTGGTCGGTTCGGGCAATTTAAACTACTTAAGCCCAACTCACCTGTGATGCAAAGTTCTACAGACCTTGTGTAACACGAAGGGTGATGTACCACTCCTAGGTATTCACAAGGTTCAAATTGATGGCAACACTTTCTTTTGCTTCATTCCATTTGTGATAAAGGAAGGCAGTAGTTATAGTCTACTCCGATTACAGTATGTGTTCATTTTACACAATTTGTATGACGTCATTCTTTGCATGGGAATGTTTTAACAATGGGGGCTGAAATCACTGCAGTGAATACTGATGCTTTTGTATTGCTGTGTAGATAATGGCAAAATTTTCTGCCTTTGTGTTCCGTGCAAAAGTATGTCCGCATGAGAATGCTTCGGACTCATGGGGAACATTTTAGTGCGGATAAATTTCAAACTGTCATATGCTATGCCTTGTGCTATACTCCGTAGGTCCCAGATTAAGGTGGGAACCCCACCCATTTTGTCCTGCCGGTCATTTGCATACATAGATGATGAATGATTAGCTGGGAGGAGGAAAGACTGCGCAAGGCTCCCATTTCAGGGAATGAGCTGATAAGATATACAATATATTGAATGCAGCTGATTCTGGCTGTTTTTCCAGGCAATTTCCAACCAAAAGTTGATATACTCTGGGCAACTGCTTCACAACAACCAGCACCTGAGAGACATCCTTCGCTTGTACAACGAAGGGGATTCCACTGTTGTTGCTCAGCATATTCTCCATCTGGTCTGTGCCCCACCTCGAGATGCCCCTTCCTCCCGCCCCAGTCCAGTTCCTACTGCTGCTTCTACCCACTCTCACAGCCCTCCTCCTCCTGTCCGCATGCCAACACCTTCGCAACAAGCCCAACCTCAGCAGCAACAGCCAGTTCCTACCCAGGAGCAGCTAATGCAACAACACATGCTCTGGATGCAGCAAGCTTATTCACAGTACATGGCTGGATACTGGACATACGTGCAGACTGGCGTTCTGCCCCAGGGTAGCATAGGGACTGGCTCACAATCAGGCTTCTTCCCAACCCCACCTCCGACCATGCTGGGCCAAGTGCCTATGGCGCCTCGCCCTGACACTATTGCCAATCAAGAAAACCCACAACCTGCTGGTGAGTTAAGTGATGTTGGGTTTTGACACTGATTGTCGTAAAACTAATGTTCATTCCCTGTTAAAATAACCTTTTCTTTCTCAAATGATGTGTGTGCACCAGAAAGGCGAGCTGGTGCTGGTCAAGGAATGGCTGGGCAAGGGGTTGCTCCTGCAGAGGTGGCTCCCAGAATGGCAGCAGGGGGAGCAGCTGTTGCGGATCCAGGGGAGGAGGGCCCAAGGGACATGCTGGATTGGGTTTACCTGCTGAGCCGCGCCTTTGTCCTGTTCTCAATCGTCTACTTCTACTCATCCTTTGCTCGATTCATCCTAGTCGCTGGATTTGGCCTTTTGCTCTACTTGTGAGTTCCTTGTTTTATATCATATGTTGCAACTTGGCGAGCATTCCTTAACAATCTATTTTCAAATGTACTACAGTATTTGGACCACAGCTCATTATTGAATGCCAATTGTTTGCAGGTATCAAGTGGGTTTCTTCCGTCCACCTGCGAGGACCCAGCCCCAAGTGCATGCCCCAGTGGATGGTACAGAGAGGGAAGCGGACGCAGGAGAGGACGTGGGTGATGGGGAGGAAGAGGAGCTGACCAGAGAGGAGGAGGAGGATGGAGAGGAAGTGGGGGAGAGGGATGGTGTAGAGAGGGAAGGCGTGGCAGCAGGAAGGAGGGGAGGCGACACTGATGCTGGAGATGCACCGACTGATGCGGTGGCAGTGCAGCCTCCCATGCCCCCCATACAGCTGGTGTGGACTTTTTTTACCTCCTTCTTCACCTCCCTCATTCCGGAGCAGCAGGTTCTTTAGGGCCAGGCTCAAGAGTGGCCCCTCCCATTGTTATTATTGTGTAAATAGAGATGTATAATTTCCCTGTCATCATCTGACGAGACCAAAGACAATATTGTGGTATATAACGTAATCCGGTTACTTTTATTTTTTTGGTCCGCTCCCAATCCCTGCACTTGTGTGTTTGTTAATACCCCTCCCCCCTCTCTTCCCATGAAAATTTGCTTGAATCAAAGTTGTAATTGGCAAGTCCCAATTACAAATGGCCAAGGGATGATGATCCCTTACCTGTCAGCCAATAAAAGTATATATGATTTGCATCTGTGTCTTGAATTCCCATGTGTATTACAGGTGGTACTTGTGGTAAGATTGTGACTCATTTCGAGTTCTTCACCTGCATATGTACAGTACCAATGTTTTACATACAACTGGAAAGGTAATTCAACAGGCTTTGAATTGGTACACGTGCGAATTAATGCATCTGGGTGTGCCCTGATATTCTGACTGTAAAAGTTAACTATTCGTGGGATTTTGATGAACCACTGTACACACTACGCTGTGTTAAATGCAGCTTCATCAATCACGTAGTGTATTTTTAATTTGTCTTCGGAAAAAGTCGCATGCATTTTGTTGCGAGTCATGTTGCCATTTTTTGGACTTTCATTTTTAACTTCTTTTTGTCGATCCACGGATAATCCGCAACATGGATAATCGGGAGTACTGTACATTTGCTACTGTCCACGAAATCTCAATACGGTTATGAATTTGCGGTATTAAGTTTAACATGGCATATTAACATTCTGTCAGCCTGAATTTGGCCTGAATTTTTTTTTCCAGCATACAGGCACCATCTGAGATTGCAATTAACAATGGTGCGCCAGTTAATCGTTCAGTCGATAAAGTTGTTTTTGTGCCATGCCCGCCGCCTGGCGTGAGTTGAACGAACTCTCGTTGTGTGTTCCAAAATGGCGGCGCCCATTGTGCGGGGAAGTGTCCTATAGTTGCTGCGGGGGCGGATTCCCTCCCTCCCTCCCTGGGCAGGGTGGAAAGAAGAGGGTCGGATGAATGGCGGGATCGGGCGCGTGGGAGGCAGCAGCTTCCGGCTCCACCTGAGCTGAGAGGGTTTTAGGCGGCCCGGGTGAAAAGGCTATATCGGGACCGGAAGAGCGAAGAGGGAGAGGGGCGGAGGCGGGAGGGCGGGTGGAGAGAGGATCGCAGTAGTAGACGACGCACGACGGCAAGGGAAGGAAGGAAGGAAGATGGAGGAGCAACTGCGCCGACTGCACCAGGCCTTCCAGCTGCTGACCAAACCCAGCGACAAAGGTCACTGACACGTGGGGGGTGGTTAATTAGGAGGCGGCGGAGGGTTGGTTCCAAGAGGAGGGGTGGGTGTGCATGGCCTCGGGTGGCACATGAACTGAGCAGGTGCAATGCAGGGGGGGATCGATGGCCATGCCCCTCTGTTTCGGCGTGGTAATTGGGGACAGAGGGAGGGAGGGAGGGAGAGAGGTTTTTAACCTGACATGATTTCTGTGTTATGGCCTCATATTGATTCATTTGCGTATCACAACTGGTGATGTTGAAAGGAAGGATTCATAAGGAAAGGATAAATGGTTATGTAAGGCATGAGGTAATTTAGTGTGGGATTAACATTAATGACATGGAAATAGTACTGTAGTAATCTCACTTTAACATTTGGTGTAAGTGCAGAGGATAATGTCACAGTATGTTTTTAAATAAACGAGCAGAAATGTCAAGGGGACAAGTAATTCATAATTCACAAAGAGAAATGGTTAAAAACTGAACAACTATTTTGTTAGCAAATGCTTGGGACACGTTTTGTCTGGGGATATACAAAATTTGTATATCCACAGACAAAACGTGT
>KZ539029.1:0-28578 GCA_000934665.2 Catajapyx aquilonaris
TTCAGTTCTGGCACCTGCTAGGTAATTGGATATCTGTTGGTAATTTACGTTCAGGCTCTGCAGAGTGATATTTGTCTTACCTGCTCTGCAGGTGGAGAACTGTTTGAAGATCTGTATGACAAAAATTATATTAGATAAATGAAATTGAACAAAGATCAAAACTAAGGAAAAGTGATGTTGTATGCAGTGTATTCTAAGGTATATAGTCTGGTGACCCGGGGTAGCTTGCCCCCTGGGGTAACTTGTTGTTTACTGCTATCCTTTTACATATGTTGCCATGGTGTTTGCCCGGGGGCCAGCTTACCCCGGGTCACCAGACTAGGGGCCTAAGAGATAGGCTACTTTTCATCTCAATGTAAAATGAGCAAAGATGATTTTCACGTTTATAACATTACTTGTTATAAACTTACAGTAGCCTATGCCTACTATAGTAGCGGACCGGTTGCCAAATTTAGGCAACGCTGCTTGGCCCACCCACCCCCACTTGGATGTAGTACGATAGGCCCCTACCAGTTGGAGCATAGGCTGTCCCTCTGCACACTAGCCTACTGCTGTGCTTAGGGGGAAAGTAGTGCTGTACTACATATGCACGCTGGTGATGAGTCACCGCGCGGACAAAGCCCACCAGAGTGCTATGACCAGCGCATGTCTCGCCTCCATTGACGTGGGCCCACTGTCTCTGACCGCTCTGTCGTCTAATTATTGAACCGGGGAAAGTCGAAACTATGGAAACTACTATACCTAGGCCCGCTAGGCGATGAGTGTTGACGGACATTATATAGGTATAGGCATTATATAGGCATTATATAGGCATTTAATATAGGTTAAGTGGAAGGACAGAATTAGGGAATTAGTAGTATGATTGCAGAAATTTAGAAAAAGAATATATACCAGTATACCTAAAAGCCTTATCCTCTCTTTCCGCTTATACAGTTCAATCCGGATATCACAGCCTCGGCTATAACAGACTTTCGGTTATAGCAGACTCGAAAGGGCGGTCCCAACATACTTCCATGAGACCCTGGGCATTTTTACTCCTGATATAACAGACTCATTTTCACCTCACCTCTGGTATAACAGACCACATTATTTTCTTGTCTCCTCGGTGGAAAAAATGAACTGTTTTTTTTTATTACTCAGATTCCTTTCCCACGCGAGTAAAGCACTGAATACTGGAGCGGGGGTGATTATCCCACCTGTCACTGATCTAACACTTGCCGAAAATGTCATATTTTTCTGGTATATCTGGCAACAACGAGACGGCAGAAGAAAATGGCGGTTTTTTGGAGATTCTGACTAAGGTATGGATGTGCTAATTTTGCATATATATGGATAGTTTCATTAATCAATATGCAGTATAGTGCTGTGCATTATAAGCATATAAAATCAGAAAACTTGTGTATTTGTTGCAAAATTGGCGATTTGGCTATAATAGACCTCGGTTATAACAGACTGCATGTTTTCTTCGGTCCCTTGAAGTCTGTTATATTCGGATTCATATCCGTGAACACTAATCGCCTATAGGTACCTTTAGTAGTTACCATAGACCTTAGAGCTCTATGGTCTGGTAGTTACCAACTTACCATACTCTCTAAAAAATAAGAGTTAAATTAACTCTTTTAAACCTTGAAAGTGGTCATTACCAAAAATGAGTTATAATAACTCTTTCGCTGGAGTTAAAACAACTCTTTTAGTTAATTTCATCCTCCGAAAGAGTTATTCATTCACTCTTTCGGAGGATGAAATGAACTAAAAGAGTTGTTTTAACTCCAGCAAAGAGTTATTATAACTCATTTTTGGTAATGACCACTTTCAAGGTTTAAAAGAGTTAATTTAACTCTTATTGTGTATTTTTAACTCTATTTTTTTAGAGAGTAGTTTTTCACTTTCCCCGTTCAACAATTAGAGGACATGTAGCTGTCAGAAAGGGTGGGACCCACTTCAACGGAGGCGAGACATGCGCTGGTCTTCGCCCTTGGTGAGCTTTTTCCGCGGTGACTCATCAGTCATCAGTTCATCACCAACGTACACGTACTACTACTTTCCCCCTGAGAGCAGCGGCAGTGTGCAGAGGGACAGCCTATGTGCCAACTGATGGTAGGGGCCTATTTAGGCCTACTACTTCCGGGGGGGGGGGGGGTGCAAGTAGTGTTGCCAAAATTTGGCAACACAAATTGATTGGCGATCGAATCACTGTGAAAACTTGAAATGCAGAGAGATCAGTTACATATGATTAATTCTTAGAGGTGTGACATATTAGAGATTGTATCCTTATTATGCTTATGAGGTGATTTTTTCCCACAAATCTCTATATGACAGGAGTTGATCCATCAGAAGACTGACTTGACTATCAGAACGTAGAGGCCTTGTACTGTACAGTAGTTTCTACCAGGTTTCTACAACTTTCTGACTCTCCGAAAAAGCTAACGAGGTGAAATGTCAGAAATCTGATTTGATCTTAGCCAAAATGCCCAGAAGCTATCATTTTTATCTACTGTTGTATGGTAGTCTCTATACGACTTTGGGATGCCTCACCAGTTTAATAATAATAACAACGGGGAGACGGAGTGGCGCTGGCCACGGTAAAGTATGCGCCCACGCATGTAAGGGTCCCGGGTTCGATACCAAGCCTGGGCATCCCTCCCTTCATCTCGTGCAGAGTTAGGTCGTCTCTGATGGCTTCGTCTCCGGTGGAATCTCCGACAGACTAATTCCCCCGGGCGAGTTCACAAAATGTACCATAAACAGACATTGCACTTGCACTTTGCACAACCCCTCCAAGTCAATCGCTCGCGGTATCCGGGCGTTACGAAAAAGGACCATGCTTGTACATCTCCAGAAAGCAAATAAATAAGGTAGGCCTACTGTGCCAGATGCCCTCAGGGCGGTGTACTAAACCCTATCATTGTTATCATCATCATCATCATCATCATCATCATCATCATCATCATGTGCTTTCACCCTTGTCGGGTATATCGCAGGGACTTTTATTGATGTTCAAACCAGTTTAATATGTAGTAGTAGTTGCATGCAAGTCCTTCAATAATATTATTAGGGTGTAAAGTGTAATACCACCATATGGTATGTTATAAAAATTATGCTATGTGCATAATACTGTATTACCTGTGTGAAGAGATGGGCAGTATTTAAATACAATTGTATTTAAATGCTTTTTAGTATTTAGAGATGTATTTATAACTACATTGGTTCTCCTGTACTTAAATACTGTATTTCAGTATATTTCTGAGTATTTATATACAGAAGTATTTAAATACATACCATAAATACTTTCCCTAACTCCCTTTTAGTTTATATTTGTATAATATCTTAATTACGAAACCTAATGAAAGAAAAGCAGCTAATGAGCAGCTTTTTCTCCTGGCAGCTTGCAGCATGATAATAATAGGTGGAGGAGACCAATTGGAAAGTATGGAGTTGGTGAGAGTGGAAACCCCTCAAGTAGGGATTTCTGTTATTAATTACACTGGCGAACAAAAATTTAAAAAAATTCTGTTGCATTAGATTTTTTCAACCGATTTTAAGTATTTTTTCAATGCTGATGTCCGATCTGAAATCTGTTTTCCTGTACATGCTCTAGTTTTCATGCAATTTGAAACTTGTGATTTTCGGGCGGGAGAGAGAGAGAGAGAGAGAGAGAGGACACCCCCAAGGGGTTAACCACTTCGGTACTCCGGTGTACCCTGTGGTACTCCCAGGTACTCCTTAGGTGCCTTACTCTTTGGTACTCCTTGAATTTGGTACTCCAGTGTTGGCAGTGTATACACTTTACAGTCGAGTGGTTAACCCCTTGGGACAGTGACGACACCCATTACTATTCACACTTGATTAAATATTAATTATTAAATTATTTAAATTAATTAATTAATTAATTATTTAAATATTAAATCATTAAGATACGTATGTCTACAAGTTTTAAAATTGAGACATTTTTTTAAAAATGTAACTTTTTTCAAACTTTATAGCATATTGTGATGCACCTACGACCTTTTGTGAATAAAAAATGCATATATCTTTACCAAGACGGTTGTTTAAGCCTAATTTTAAGACTATGACCATGAATTCCTCAGAGAGATCGTCATCATGCGACGCCAAAATGTCGCGAAATCTTTAAAAATTTGAATGGTAGAAAATCTTGAGCTTACAGAGAAAACTAACGTCAGGTTTTCAATTCCGCACACTCAAATTAGGTAAGAACTCTATTAATTCTACCAGAAATTTGTTTCCCAGTGTTATTATTAACTTACCCTTTTCCTGAAGTTGAAGTCTTGATAATATACTGTAGCTAATTATAGAATGGATCGGTAGTAGAAATCTGTTATGTTTTCTTATTTTTATCCAAGGAATTATGGTAAGAATTAAGAAATAATATTAGTTGCACTCTTGCATATTAACAAAAAATGTATTTGAAATGTATTTACAAAAGTATTTAAATACTTTTGATGTATTTCATATTTAGTATCTATAATTACTTTCTTATGCAGTATTCAGTATTTAGCATTTAATTACATTTTATGCAGTAGTTAGTATTTAGTATTTAATTATATTCAAGATTCAAGTATTTAGTGCCCATCGCTGCCTGCGTGTCACAAGCCACGAATCTTCAAGCCGCCTGCAATAAATCCTGTTACGGTACTGTGATAGTCTCATGTTGGTGACAGTGATGCAATTCCTTGCAAGCCTTTAATATAATAAATGTTGACTACAGAGAACCTCATTCCAAGAATTCATTCATTTCAGCAAGGACAATGAATGTCAGAATTCATGGCGTGCCAAACATTCCAGCTCTATGATGCAACTTTATGATTTTGCATGGTGAGGTTAAAAAAAGTCTTATGATTGTTGTTTTTATCCTAGCTTGTTTTCTGGATATTAGAATAAACAAAACCTTTCGCGACAAGTTGATTTTCCCAGCCAGCATTCTTGCATAGTTGCATTCCCACATATTTGACTTCTTAATAATAATAATAATAATAATAAGAATAAGAATAAGAATAAGAATAATAATTCATACCCCGTTATCAGCCATCGGCTCTTTAGGGGGGAAGTTTGTTTTGTCTGGAACTCTTTGCTTTTCATTTTACTGCGCTCTTTGGGATAGGATAGGGACGGATGGAAGCGGCTGTGGCCTATTAATTACGGAAGCAACTCCGGAATTTTCCTGGAAGGACCGTGGGAAACCACAGAAAACCACGGTCAGAGTTGCCGGCCCCGGGATTCGAACCCAGGACCTCCCGATTAGCAGTCGGACGCCTTATCCACTATGCCAACCTGCTTCGGTCACATATTTGACTTCTTACAACACGAATAATTATTGACTTCCCAAAGATATAGACAGTGTGTGAACACTATTCCACTACTTGTTCAAGGCTCGGCTGCACCAGAGCAGGATTCAGTTTTTTAAAACTTATGATATATCATATACTGTATTTGACCGCTTTGGCGCTATCGGATTCTGTAGTGCTTTTTTCCCTGTCCAACAAAGATCAGATACATTAAGATCCTGCAATATAATTATTGTTCCTGAATTCTGTGCTGGTGCGACAGACTCTGAGGCAGATATACAGGATGATTCTATGGAATCCGAACCCAAACATTCCTCAATAACTTTAATAATTATTGAAAAATTGACATGTACATTGTACATGTCAATTTTCATTGAGAACTATACAATAATTAAAAAGTTCTTGAGGAAGGTTTGGGTTTGGATTCGAGAGAATCACCCTGTATTATGCAGTAAAAGTGTAAAACTCACCGCAAACGTATGCATGATTCGGCGACCCATATGGTGAGAACAAGGTGAGCCAATACTGGAGCCACTTTCATTGTTGTCGTTCTGCTAGCTGCTCTGACTCAACTCAAGTTTGACTGAAGCCACAGCACTATATGCACCATGCCTGACGCGATTAATATGCAAAATTCATAGAAATTCATGGTATGCTAGAATTCGACGATTTTCTTATCGTAATTGCATTCATGTTGTTCTCACTGTGCATATTTGTGCCGACTTGTGAAATCCTGTGAGGTAGATTCCTGGCGGGCCCTCCGATAAGGACAGCTGTCGGAGTATGGAACAATGAGTTTGTATATGTAAATAGCATTCTTTTCGTCGTTTGTGTCCCTTGAAGGTTATTATTTTTTACATCCATTACTTTGTATTTTGCAAGTGTCTTTTTAGCACCTAATGCTAATGGCCTGTAACATAATATTGTCGCGTGCAAACAATAGTTTGATTCTCAAAATAATATGGCATTACTATTCAATACTGTACAAATTAATTTTGATGTCATGGTATACAGTCATATACCATGCCATTTTAAACAAGATGGGCAAGTCACGCGAGCGTGATTCGATAAGACTTTTTCTCATTATTTCAAGTATGAGCATGTGAATAGATATATCAACAACAACAACATCACGACATTTTGAATAGATATATCGATACCAAGATATCGTAAACTAGGCAGCGTATCGATTCCAGCAGTATCAGCCTGGACAATAACATCATGGCGGCCGAGATGAGCATTGCAAACAGTCATGTCCAACGTCAGGAATTAATTCCACAGCCCCTGTGCCAGAGCGCCAGATAAAAATCCTGGGTAAATCCCCGACAGACTTGGTCAGGAATCCACGGAAACTAATTTCGAAATTCAACGATAACCCGCCCGTAAAGTAGACCTGGGCTGATAGAGTGAACCCGGGAAACCGGAAGTGACGGGTCACCGGAAGTTGACCATGAAATCTATTTAGGTCACGCTTAATCCGAAAACCGTCTGTCGCAATCTCTTTCGGTTTAGGACCTGATACCTGTCGACAGACAGACAGACGGACGGACAGGCAGAGCCGTTCTATAAGACTTTTTTTCGATGAGAAAAGTATAAAAAACAACCATCTCATCAGATGTAGGAGGCAGTCTTCAAGGCGATGGGAGTATCTTATAGGTTGTATCCACGACATAAATCGTAGATTATAGTGCATTATTTGAGCAATACCGGTATTACTAATTATTATCTTAGTAACTTGGCTAGAGATACAAACAATGACACCTCCACACATGGAGAGTTTTTAAGAGTCCTGCAAAATAAACAATACCTACGCGAGCTTACTGTAGACTTTCAGGGGATCTTTTCACCGCACGATTATTTCGATTCATTGCCTGCGCTGCGTTGCTGATTGATTTTAATATTATCGTGGGAGGAAACTGGAGAAAACCTCGAGAACACCCGCAGTACGGAAAACAACCATCGAAAGTGGAAAGACTTGCAATGAAATTAGTGTGTCCTCTGTCCCGGGGATCGAACTTGGGACCTGATGGGTGGAATGCTGTGGCGCTATCCATTATTTGCACCAGTGCCGCACCGTGTCGGCAAACCAGAACAGACGAGGCGAGGATGATAATAATAATAATAATAATAATAATAATAATAATAATAATAATAATAATAATAATAATAATAATAATAATAATGGATATAGTACAGTACGTCTGGTACATGGCAATTTTTGCCGGAATGCTGCACTTTTTGATTGGAATATTTCACTTTCAGGGATCATAGATGACCACTTCCACTAACCGAAAAAAATCATCCAGAAAAGGCCTCATTTTCAGCCATTTCCAGATTTTTGCGATTTATTGCCTCGTCATAGTATTTCGCAATGTGGCTTATATTTTATAAGCAGCATTACGGAATAGGTGAGTACATATGTGATTATGTTCACCAAGATCCGAGAAGGTCTAGCAACATTTAGGCCCACTTGATTCGGAAAGACCCCTAGTAAACCGCTCCAAACTTTGAAACTATATAACTCAAAAACTGTGCCTGATAGAAACCTTCTGAGCAGATATTCGAATTCAGCGCAGAAAGTACAATAGGAATCACTATTCAAATCATCAGAAAAGAGACAAAAGTGTTATTTTGTAGAACAGTGTTATTATTATACTGTACTATACAATCATCACCTATGGATTCTAGGACATTCCTTAGCCATATGATTTGCACACCTGCCATTACTTCCTCAGGAATATTCCGCTTAGCTGCCCTTCAAGTGCAGGTTGATACCATCAGGTGGCGCTGAGGTACTGTTGGGCAACCGAAGAATAAGAAGGGGTTGATGGCTAGCCGAAGGGGGTGAGGGGGTGAGGTGCACGAGGCAGGGCCCCCGGTTGGAAACACGAAACAACAACCGAAGGAGTTGAGGCCGAATCGTCCTGGGAGAATGAAGCGCAGGAGGTGGTTCTTATTATTATCGGTCTGACCAACAATTGAAGGCCCCCTTCCCCATCCCCCCGCAACAATTAGTGCGGTTGAAATGTGCAGGATACAAGGTCCAGCGAGATGAGTCGCCTTCTTCTGTGTCTTCTGCTGTGCGCTGCTGCAGGTAAGAAAAAAAGACACTGTTACACAATCGATGTGGTGGGGTTATTGCACTGTGGGAGAGAGAGAGAAAAAATATTAATAAGACACTCGAGACACTTATGGGGATGGATTATTTTAGATTTTTTTTTTGTGGGGAGGAAGTGATATTTCTTATGTATTAAGATGTGGTATCTTGACGGAGGGCAGGTACGTAAAAATGCTCGGAAGCACGATCCGGAATCCCGTTATGCGCTCCAGGTGAAGGGTAACTTTTTTCCCTTGATTTTTTTATGCCCTTGATGCCAACGCGTCAAGTAATGAAGTTTTTAATTCGCTCTTGGTATTTTTGGAATTTATGAATGAAAACTAGTGATGAGTTATTTGGAAAAACCTCCAGTGTTTGCCTAATTCAATCCATTGGCAATATTTTGAGGTGCACAGTGTCCGAATATCATGCAATTGTGATTATGCACATAATATTTGTGCCTGTTTTTGGCGAATAGTTATAGATGCTTCAGATGGCAACATGAATAGGGTATGGCATAGATATTGTTGCATTATTTGGATTTTTAAAAGAAATCGTATATTAATTTTGTGGTGATTCGATGAAGTTATAAAAGACATCAATTTCGGCTGATCGTAAGGGCGACGAACATATAATTCGTAATCAAAATTATATCAGTAGGGATCTTATTATTATACCGTACTGTAATAGTGTATACCTTACAGATTGAAGTCAAGAATGTACAAAAAATCTCTGCATATTGTATGGTCGTTTTTTTTTTTTACTTCTGCAATTAAGTTACTATAAATAGCGTGTCTCTGTTAGTGGGATTTTCCCGTAGCTTTCACATGAGGTGCGCTGTTACTAGTTGCTACACTCTACTATTCCAGAAAAGGAAAAAAAAACATGGCCAAGGTTCTTTCCAATAAACGCCAGGCACGCACAAACCTTTGACCAAAATCGTAGTATATACGTACAGTATAACGTTCTTCTTGCAGAAATGCTCTTGCAACAAAATTAACTTATAAGTAGTGTAGTATTTAGTGTCCTTATGGAAATGCTATACTGAATGTTTACAATCCTTATTAAGGAGTTTGACAAAGTATTACAGAACACTCAATATGTCACTCAGGATAACCCCCCTGCTGATTCCTCAACATCTGCTGTTGTTTTGATAAAACGTTTGACTGACTGGCTCATGACCGGAATAAAATGCGAACAGATGCTAGATAACAAACCAAGTCCAGAAAAAGCCACCCTTTCGTGCAGCAGGAGTTAAGCGCAAAGCAATTTGCATAATTCCCTGCATGGACTACAATTAATGCCAAAAAAAAATACGGATGTGGAAATGTACACTTCCTGATGAGCTTCTGAGAGGGATGCTGAGTACATTGTTGTATCAGTGCGACAAAGTAGGGCAACTCGTGAGGAAGCTGATGGTCGCATCCGGAGGGCCTACTTTTCCGGAACTGCAGCTCTCAAGCCAAGAAAACACGGGATCGGAGGGGGGGGGGGGTGAGCTTTCTCTGTCTACCCAGCCATAGTATATGTCATTATCAGCAATGGAAATGGTATGCTTCTATTCCCCTCCCACACCTACCCTCCTACCACCCACCCACAACCTGGTTCTTTCTCCGTGAACACGGATCTAATGCATTGGGATGAGCCTTCCAACGCCCATAAGCTTTCTCCCATTTCTCCTTTTTTGTCGGAAAAATCATCCTACCAGTGGACAGTGCCAGGGAAAAGTACTATAACCAAAATGCATTGTTGCACTTAAAAAATGAAACATCCCTGGTTTCCAAATGCCATTTTTTCAATGAATTAATCTGATGCTATGGGATTCTACTGCAATAATTCAGTAATAGCTAGCGTATTCACACGATAGGCGTAATATCTTTGTGGTCCAAAGGTTCTCAAGGTGCAGCCTTGGAAAAAATTACGGTGCATTGGCTTCATGGTTGCTCCTTATTTTGGTTATGTAGGCTTCTGGGAAACTCTTCAAAAATTCTCCCTCCCCATGAAGTCGTGAAGAATATTATTATTTTACTTATTATTTCAACCTTAATTTTTGTAACGCATGAGCTGTCCATTATTCTATAATTTTATGCAAATTGTTTAATAACGCAACGAACCTGATGGTACCGGAATAAATATCTCATACGTATATAAGCCTAGATCTTCCCTTCAACGGGAACTGTAATAAAAAGTCAAGCTATTCAAGTGTAGGGCCTAATGTCCAAGATAAGATCGGAGTAAAGAAGACACCGAATTATTGGGATATTTTAATAACCATCATGCTGCACTTATTCGAGATATTAATTTTCCCCCCAAGTCTTTCCACGAATGGTACACATACCGGTATATCATAACAATTTTGATGAATTTTAAGAGCATTAAGTTATTTCGCAAACTCCACTGCTCTATATCATCAACCTGATATCAGTGCTTTTTCACCACAGATCGCCTCCGCTTTCATGTCTCTCGGAAAAACCCATCCGGAACAAAACAGTGGAAATTCCCCGACACCCTTGCACCATACCGATTTTCTCCAAAACACTTAGAAAACGAAATGGCCAAGCGATAACAAGGATGCAGTGTGTGTGCGAGTGGGTCACGTCCATGAACAAGGAGAACTCTAGAAATTCCACCTCTTCAAAACTAGGCCGTATTTACGTCATTTCGGCCCCCATGCAGCAGATGTCTGAAAGGACAATCCAAAGACGCGTATAAGTGCCACTCTTAACATGGATCATATTGTTGCATTTATGTCCTTTACCTGGCACAGTTACATGCCCCTTTTGGCTTAGCTGGTAATTTTCTACATTGCGCCCCAGTTAGGTCAAGTTTGTCGTGTCGCGATGAGGCCGAGAAGTTTTGCAAGAAACGACCAAACTGGCACTCCCTTGACTTGATAATCAAAAGGAGAAACAATGAGTACCTTTTCATGTGAGACAGCGAAACGGATGTAGGGATGAAAGGAGCGGAGGGGAACAGAATGGGCTGCGGGGAGTTTTTATTTATCGTGCGGTTTTGTTTATGCTTCAACTCGACAGGTCAATATTCTTCATTCGCACGTTGAACTCTCTCTACCATCTATGGAAGACAAGTGGCTGCGAGAGTAACATCCTGCAATTTAGGAGAACACATCAGTGTGTAACCGAATTAGGTGTGCAGCCAATTAAAATTGTGGTATTTGTATTATGGCGAGGTACAAGAGTGTCGCAAAGGTCGCAGCTGACCAAATTCTTGAGGCACTTCATTTTTATGGCCTACACTAATGAACGTGTTAAAATAACGTTGCGCTTTCGAGTAAAGCTGTTACAAGGTAGGAACTGTGCAATTATGAGAAGTAGCCTGGTGTAGGAAAGAGTTTATAGCAAGCAAAGCGTGATATTTATAAAATTGACATATTTTTGTCGAATCGAGTAGAAATGCGACGCAAATGTGGGGATCTGAAGAGCAAGGTGCAAAATTATTGAGAAAAGAGCGTGCTCTGTTTACCTGCACCAGAAAAGATTCATTAACCCTGTAATGCCACTAATCTAAGTAATGCCCACTGGGTCATATCTGGCACACCATTTAGTGCAATTTTTGCAACTTTTGCAATTTTTATATTTTACGTAAGTGTGCCAAATTGCACTAAATGGTGTGCCAGATATGACCCATGGGGCATTACAGGGTTAAATTAATTACGAAGTAACGCATTTATAATTTTCTTTAAAGGAATAGAATACAGTACTACGTATATTTTCGTATCTTCAGGTGATGCAATAGCAGTTTTGAATTACGCATTCATATACCACGAGTGTTCTACGGAAGTGTCATTTTTACTTACTGATTTTTAGCAGTAAGCTGTTTATTTTTAAACAACTGTTTAACTTTGGAGTAGTTCCTTTTAGTGGTGGTTGTAATCAAAAGCATTAGTATGTTGCTGATATTAGACTGAATAGTATCATTTTCCCAAACTATGAATTGCCACGTACTTCCGATTACCCATTGGTACTATTGGCATGCAACGTCATTGATAAAACCCATTTTGTTCAGGCCAGACCCGCTTGCAAGAATTAAAAAGGATAGGTCCACGCAACCTATTACTTATACAGCTAATGCTTTTGATAACCAATCAAAATACCTATCCGAAAGTACTTGCTTAGTGCTAAAATCGCTAACGAATATGGACATTTCAATTGAATTCCTTGTATTATGTCATTCATCACGAAATAATAATTACAACTCATTGTCAGTTATACAGTATATCACATTACTCAATGAATTAAGGTGCATTCACATATCGGCGACTGCGACCACGACCGCGTGCCCGAGCGACGTCGCGGGCATGGTGTCGCCCAGCTGCTGGGGGCCCGGTCGCAGCGCTCTTTGGGGCACGACGGACGTCGCGCGTCGTGACAGCATTCACGCAAGCCGTCGCCACGATCATTGGCCACGATCTCATGCCCGAAAAAAAAAGATGGAGGCTTCGCTGGCCTCCGCTGAGAGCCGACCTTATCCCTCAAAGTACAGGCTCGGAAGGCATATTTCCGTCACAAACTGCAATGGTTAGGGGGATTCTGAGTGAACATGCTGGCTGTTGGACAACATATTCCATAATAAAGCCAAAGCGAGGATGTATTTTGATTATGCCAAAGAAATGTGTGGTACCGGTTTATTACTATATAACCCGTGTATGTTATTTTCTTCATAATTATATGATGTCAGGTGGTCAAAGCTACAGTATATTCAGTTTAAATAAACCGGAAAATGTAGCACATGTCCTACATGAACTGCTTGGGCAGCTCTCTTGTCAGTACTTATTGTCACAGTACATTTTATTCGTTATTATGCGATTTTTTTATCTCTCTACCGAAATAGACTTATGCCTGATTGCACCAGCGAAATTACCGATTCGATAGCTCCAAACAGATCGTTAGGACACCCTTTTAACGTGTGCTAACAATCTGTTAGGAGCTATCGAATCGGTAATTTCGTTGGTGCAATCGGGCATTATTGATCCTAGGGACAACTACAGGTATTATGTAAACTAATTATGGTACCGGTATGGATAACATGCATGCACTATATTGCCGAAAAGATAATGGGGTTGACGAAGTAGAGGGTCAAAAGGTGATGCTTGATTGTTGTGAAATTGACTTGTTCCGAAGCTGAGGTGTGCGAACGGACCATTATCTCACGATCTACAGGTGGACAAAATAGTGCGGTTGAAGTTGTAGATGAAAGAGAAACTGGACTTGTCGCAGTTTGTACTTTGTATAGGCTACTAGTCTTGTATGATACGTGCTTCTTTCATAAATTACTGAGCCATAGCATAATACATGTATCATACCCTAGCTGTCCATTCAAGTTATGTGAGACATGGGCTACACCTCAATAGTCTATACATTATTATTGCCATTGAGTGTTTGGGGTCGAATAATGTGTTTGACTGAGAGACATGCACAAACTGCATTTCCTTACCTTGATTTCCATCGAAATATTTAAATAAATGTTTTGAAATCAGCAGTATTTGAAAAACGCTTATTAGGAGAGTATCGTTGGTAACTATACGTAACGCATGGAAGATGGAACAATAATCTTCATATCACTGCACTGGCATGAGCATTTGCATTCATACTTCATCATTTTGTCCACATTGCTTTGAAACAAATCAGTTGCCGTATTATACAAGCCTACGACATACTATGCGTAATTATTTGTGGGCTGTTTAGGTGGGCAATTTTCCTCTGAGTCATCTCTCGCCACAGGATTAAAATGGGGTCAAGTCCTGGAACAGTCCATATTTCACTTTCACTATTGATGTCATGAGTTTGAGCATCTCATGTCTTCCACTCTCAATAAGTGATTACGAAAGTTTGGTTGCTAGAAAAAAAAGCCATTTTCATCACATTGGAATCCGGTTCCTACCCTCAGCACCACCGAAAAAAACACGTCATTCTTGACCTTTCTCAGTGACGTCACTGCTTTCCCGTGATCTTCCCGGCGCGGCGTTGAATTTTTCTCAATCTAGTCCTACTTATACGCCTTCCGGTTTCAGATACAATTGTCTCAAAACTAGCTGCACATGCGTCACTAGGCCACGCCCGAGATGTTTATGAACAATACATCTTTACAGTGTTGTACTGAATTACTGAGTAACATTAGTTTAACCCGTAGGTGCTGTGCTGGTTTTATAGGCCCCATCCGAGTTATGACCTTGCTAAGTTTTTTGGGGTTTTGTAATTTTTGTTATACTGTATTTCTAAGGGCTCTATCAGCTCAAAATAAGGAGGAGGTCTCTAATTCTTTCGGATTATGCATTGTGAATAATTCTAAATAATAATAAGCTATTTTCCCTAAATTGCTGTCATGCAACCGACTGTAAGCCTAAACTATAATAATAATAATAATAATAATAATAATAATAATAATAATAATAATAATAATAATGATAATAATAATGATAATAATAATAATAATAATAATAATAATAATAATAATATGTGCAGTGTTGGTAAGTCTTTTTTGCAATCAGAAAACAAGTTTGAAGAGAAGTTATTGGGCTATGCATATCAAAATTTTACGACATAATTACGTATGAGGTATGACAAGTTAAGCGTAAAGAATAATATACAGTATAGGCTATATTTATTGCAGCCCAATGCTGCCAGTAATAAGCGTAGTACATATTTCAAGGGGGTAATCACTTCGGTACTCCGGTGTACACCTGCGAGTGGTAGGTACTCCCTGGTACTCCTCAGGTAACTTACCTCACTCTTTATTACTCCTTGGTACTCCTTGAATTTGGTACTCCAGTGTGTACACTTTTCAGTCGAGTGATTACCCCCTTGGCATATTTGAGCTTGCACTTTGTTTATTCTGAACAAGTCGGCCTACTGCTATTTAACGGTTATTGTTGTTCCCAAAATTGTGTCGAGATCATATTGTGTCATCTTTTTACAAGTATTTCAAAAAGCTGTAAACATTCTGCAACAAAACAATGTATGTTACAGTTAGTTTCACAGCAATGTGAACATTAATAATGGAACTTAATATTGGCTTGTTGGGCACCAAACTGTGTTGGCACTATCATGATTGTATACACTGTACAGTTTTCTCCAGTGACCCCAAGAACTATGTCGGCGGTATCTTCGTCTACTGACAGGGCCACCCAAGTCGGACAGGTCTTTGGGGTAGGAGACAGACTAAGAGAGATACCAGACTTTCCTCTTCGTTTCTTTCTCCATCTGTCTCACCTTTGCGTCTTCTTTTACAAGTAGCCAGATAGCATAGTTGCTTTGGCTCCTTCCTAATCAAACTAAACCAAACACTGGCACTGTGCAGTAATTCAGGTAGGCTACATATAAAAACATATTGCCCATTCACAATTTGTTCCTAAAATTAAGAAAGCTTGGTCTCAAAATGTGCAGAAAAATAATTTTGCCGATTTTATGCCTAGAACCGGTTGCAGAATGGGGCTGTAAAACAAAGCAATTATGCCATTCACACCATGAAGACAGTACGGCATATAATAATTTTTATTATTTGTACATTCACTGAACGCCACACCTGGGCATGTCCTGCAAACACCTCACCTCCAAAAGGGACCTGGCCATAAAGAACAACCTCACCCACAAAACTTTCGCAAATCCTTATCGAGAAATTACCCCCGATTGGATCCATCATCACGGTTGTGCTATAGGAGGACAACCGCGATAAGTGTCACACGATAAGTGAATGTTTGAAGACTTGGCCTCCTTGCTTTACTGAGCGCTACGCCCATTAGTAGGAAGAACCGCTCTTCCTTTTTCCTCCTTCTCCATACAGGGTCTCACCTGACAGAAACGGCCTACCGAACTCACACATGGGAATCCGAACAGGTCGTCGGAATGCGAGTAATACGAACCCGACTTACTAACGGTGGAAACCGGTACCGGCGAAAAAAGAGTGAGAGTGGGCACACACACAATTTGGATAATGGCCCGTGCCATCATACCGTACACACGCACTTGTCAACTTGTCTACAACTGCAATACCTTTTTTTTTCCAATCCCGTAATATGAATCGTGGGAATCAAAAGAACCGTTTGCATAATATTGGCGGTGGGAATAATTCGAAAGTGGTGCCCTCTACCACCTTTGCGTACGTATTGCCCCCATGGTTTGTCGGGTGGCATCACGTATGCTAACTTCCTGGAGTGGCGAGCATAGGTGCTTTTGGAGGAAGGAAGCCGTGACCAAGCAGGCAAAAGAGGGGTGAACGAACTGCTCCATCCAGCCAACCAACCAGCCCAACGGGCTTCAGACGTGGTCAACAGCACGGTGGTAGCTCTCAG
This sequence comes from Catajapyx aquilonaris, assembly GCA_000934665.2. NCBI lineage: Eukaryota > Metazoa > Arthropoda > Diplura > Dicellurata > Japygidae > Catajapyx > Catajapyx aquilonaris. The sequence continues at coordinate 16,709 of KZ539029.1, forward strand.
GACGGGTTTATTCACGGTGCATGCTGGGAGGAAACGTACTTTTTTTTTACTTAGCATTTTACAAAGGCAGTAATCAACCTGGTTTTTTTAAAGGAGTTAAATGGGTCTATAAATGGACAAAATAGGTTGACCTTTGCGTGCGCTTTGGCGTGTTTCTAGTCGCGTCTTACAACTGGTTTACAGAGATATTGTTTGCATTATGTAAGGGTGGACGTTGGTGAGATGTTTGGACCTGACCTTGCAAATATGTGGATTCTACCGTTCATATGTTCGGGTCAGAGATGTGTGTGGACTCAAAACCACGTAACTGTTAGGGAGGGGCAAAATAAGGGATGATTGCATCAGAACATAGTAATACAGTGAAACTACTGAAACATGTAGGCTATATGGCAGAATCCACCCAAAATTTTCTGTAATACACAAGTGTCAGCTCGTATATCGGACGAGAGTTAATTATTTAAAAGAATTTAAGGTGCAATAACAAATTTTCGTAAAGTCCATAGCCTTTTAGATCTTGAATTTGTGGCCATAGTCTCCTGCTCGCTGCTCACGCCCATTTTTTGCCCCACTTCCGGTTCGGTGAATTTGTGAAACGGCCTTTAACGCAGTATTAATTCCGCCATACGCAGGGTTTTCCTTCGTGACGGAATTTGTGAAACCTATATGTCCGGTTTTCACGTTAGAACAGGTTCCTCTAAATCGAATAAATATGAGGTGTAGCACTTTGCACTTTTTCGGGGCTCATAACTACACACAAAATGGAGACACACTTTTGATACAGAACTAGATGTCATATGGCACGCAAACGTGTCAGCTAATCTCGCCAACGCGTTTTGTGCAAAATGACGCAAAACTGTGCCGTGTTATACGTAGTATGACACATATCATATCCAAATTCTGTAATGTGCAAAAGATACTCCAAAACCTTTCACGTGACACACTTGAGGAAGGATGGAAGGGTTTTATGTGGCAGAATGTGTCATTCAACTCATAAATTCATGTCGTATTTTCGCTGACACATTTTGTTTCGTTTTGTGTCATTGTGTGTACACCAAGAAAACAATCGCATATGGCTGCATAACTTTTAAAAAATCAAACCCCACCAGGAGACATGATTATTAGGCTATTTTCTGTATAGCTGCGTACACAATGGCTTTTGCTAAATATTCTGACTTGTCGTTGCTTTCTAAAATCTTCATTATTTGTATGTGTAGGCGTCGCTCTAATGGAGAAACCGGAAAATGATAAACGTGTTTTATTATGGTACTTTCGCCTTTTCTTTTCTACACTTGACTATACTAAAAAATTTTGGTAGTACTCTACACTTCTACAGTCTCTACACGGTATGCTTCCAGGCGATTTCTCACAGAGACGAATTCAAACGATCACTATTCTGTCACCTGGGAAACATGAAACTAACAGTCAACTACTTGCAAGCGCACTTTTTCCAGATATTGACCTATACTGTTAATGAAAAGACCAAACTATTCGATGTAATTTGGGCTAGTTTCCTCCCATAATAGAACATGATTTCCTATACCTATTACACGCTGATATAGTTGTGGCATTCGAAAATTGAAACGTTATACTGCTTCATGTAACCACTGTTGTAGGGAATATAGCGAATCTTCTGAAACAATTCCATCAATGCAAAGCGGTTACAATGGAGTTCAGTTAGTTCTTATATGATATTGTCAGCATACATTGTTAAGCCTGATGTAGACGGTACCGTAGTGTAGGCCCGTACTCAACTTGAAAATGTGGCACATCCTTTATGTTGCCCCGATCGCCTCAATATTTCAAATACAAAATTTTCTAACCGGTTCTTTTGACGTGACGCTTTTCGGTGAACTAATAGAGTCACATAGGTTATACGGCGCGGCGTAACAGTAGCGGATAAAGTCAAGGTCAATCTCGTAAGTTTTAATTCCTCATTCTCGCACCATTGATGCTCTGATATGTACACACATTTGATGGTGCATGTAACAACGAGGGAATATATTTTTTTGAACACCAGAAGCAGTGTTCCACTCGGGATGTGTATAAACAATTTTTTTTGTGGGAAATATGGAAAACTTTCTGTTGAGTGCACGGCATGCATAATGTTGGCGCGTCTCGAACCTCCAACCAGAATAATGATATTGCCCACTCTCTTCGGTGCACATGTTCCAGTCTTGAGTACTAAGAAAAAATGATGTAGTAGAGTATAATAAGGAGGTAAGATACAGCCTGGAATACTGTGAAGAACAACGCCCTTTTCTTGGCGAGGGAGGACAAAGACATTTCCCTTTGGTTGCACACCAGGTCAGAGGTCATTCTGCCGTGACGAGGAGTTGGTGATGACCAAGGTAGAGCAGCTCCGGAAACGAAGGGTCCTCTCCCACCATCAAAACTTTGAATTCGGCAATAATGAGGCGAGCAGTCAAGGTGAAGGGCACAAGTACATGATAAGAACTGTTTACTCTTCTTAATTGTGATTTATTGTCTTTAATTTATAGCCGAACTATATGCCACGTTGCATGTTGGGAGTGGGCGATTATCAATTATAGCGGAACGGAGTACAGACCATTGCATTGTTGTGCTGTTCTCGAGGCCAAATTATTGGTAGACTAACTGTGCGTGACAAATTGGCTGAAATCTTCTCCTATATATAGTCTGGCAGCCGCAGTTATAAGTACTGCAAATCCAAGGTGTGCAGCCTATTTGATGCGGTCTGTTGCGGTCAATGCCAAGGCCTGCCTGCCATCCAGAACTACATCCAATCCGATAACGGAGATTGCTTTAGCATTTGATTCCTTAATGCTGTTCTGAGACAACAGTCATTAGGAGACATACTTTTCAACACCCATTGTAACATCCGATATTAATATCTGTGGAAGGTCAGTGCTCTGGTTCCCCTGGACGTCCATAGTGGGGCCAATGTCCAATGCAGTGCATCAGGACACGTAAGAGTTTGAAAGTACACAAAAAAGGCGAGGACGAGGTGGGAATTTGCGTCATCAAATTCCTGATCACATGAATTTGACCTCACTCTGCATCATCAAATGGAAAAACTGATAGAATAAATCTACAAGCCCCGGTGAAAGCGTTGCATATAATGTATGTCCCTCTCGTCTGCTGAAATAATGAAGTACTTTCCCTTATCTGTTTAGTTTTGTTGGCTGTGATCAGAGGTGACGATGCAGAAATATGGGATGGACCTTTAATGGTATATAGGCATACTCATATTGTCACTATACTGCTTTACAACTGAGAACCTGTACTGTATAGGACAATCCGAGTCGAAAAATTGAGTTATGCGTTGTGTAACATTTTCCATGATCATATTATCTGAGGGTCAAGTCAGTTTTCTTTTAGAGCAAAGTTACCATTTCCATATTATACATACATGAATGTTTGATAAAAAGAGGATTTCATCAGGGATCATGCATTCTTCAAATTTCAACCCCTCATATACGGAATCATTCCAGTGTGACTGTGATTGATTTGCATTCAGTGTTAGTCATTGGTATCCTAATCCTGCATTGTCAACAATCTGTTAAACTTTGTGCTGTGCATTCCTATAGGGTATCTAGAGTATTGTTTTGGTAGGTCAACAAATCTGTGGCCATGATAATATCGGGTTACAGCTCAGAGAATCGGCCTTGAGGGAGTAAATGCATGAATTGAATAGGCCTAAGGTCTACGTCGGTTCTGCACACGGTTCTGCAGAAGTTAGTATCGTATCGCAGTCACAGATCTATATAGACTACATTTAGCAACTGATGACTTCCAGAACGTGATTTAAAATATACAGTATATCCACATTAAGTTATCTGCGTTCTTTGTAGTGCAGATATATGCAATGAAAAGCTTCGTCTCTCAGAAAAGCTGATTTCTTCATGATAAAGTTGTGGAACTAATACGTATAAGCACTGATGCTAGCTCTTTTCACAGCACTAAGCGCACTATAAATGCTTTAAACCGGTTCCTGGAATGAACATATTGAACAATTCATAGCGTAATCCCTGACACTCTTCCCTTATATTGTGGACTTGGGCATGGCGCTATCCTGAATAGCCTTCTATTTCATTAAAATGACGTAATCTCTAAAGCGCAAAAAATTGCAATTCCTTTCAAAATATTGATGGCAGAGCAAAACTGCAGATCGTTTTAGCCCTACCGGCATCCAATGCCCAATGTATGCATGGGCTAACTGCATAATTAACTTTCATAACAATGATGTGTTTTCATTAGTTATTGCTGGAGTCTGATGACACTGTATTTTGGTTGCAGGCAGCTGCAGCGCACACTCAGACACCGTCATGCAGAGTTTTGTGTCATCAGATGCCGACCACGACTCATTTGCGACGGAAAGGCCTGTTCCTTATCTTCCAACGAAGGTGATGGCCATGGATATTAGTGATCAACAGCAGGTAACTGACACTGCAACCATGGAAGATCTTGGGGCCGATCCATGGATAACTGGCACGTGGAGTGTAGATGTGACAGACACTCAATCACTCAACACTGAAACAGTTGAAACGGAAGCAGCCGGGACCACCAGTGATGATAACCCGACAATTGCTCCGACAACTACAAACACAGCCCCATTTTCTGGAGCGCGTCAGGAAGACAATGCCAGCACCGAAAGCCTCAGCTCGTACCAAGATGAAGAAAGACTAGTGGAGACCACGGAGGCTCGGGTGGGAAAGGACGAGAAAAGATTATCTACAACATCCAGTATACGGGTGGTTCGGTCTGTGGCATCATTGGCAGCTCATGTGAAACCCACTCCCACTATTCAACAGCATCATTTTTTAGCCACGGCGAACTCTGACGTTGCACCGGGAGTCACGACGTCAGAGTCAATGGTGGCGACCCCCGTGGCCAGTCCCTCGAGGAAAAGCGATCGAAAGTCCAAGCCAGATGTACAAGATATAATAGATGGGATTGTAAAGTTATTGGGAGGAAAAGTGCATGTACAAGCAGCCACAGAACCTCTGCTTAGCAAAGAGCAGTCACATCCTGGGAACACCCGAATTAACAATCGAGGGCCACCCCGAATCACAGAGTTACCATTTGAGGCTATCCCTCTAGAGACATTGCCAGGAACCCCTTCAAGAAGGCCTCCCCCATTTGGGATTCCATATTCAGTGCTGGGAAGGCCAGTCCAACACAACTCCAACACAGCACAGCCCCCTTTTCAAAATGGGATTCCCCTCCCAGAACAAGTAGTGCCACCGTTTCCTGGAGGAAGACCTAGACCCAGGCCGCATTTGTCTCCTTTACGACCGAGACCAACACCACCACAACCTTTGCTCATACCTCTGAGACCTCCTTTTCATCATATAGGCTCGGAGAACATGGACCCTGCAGACGTCAACCATGCTCTGAGTAATCCTGAACAGCCTCCGAAGGAGAATTCTAAAATGAAAGTGCAACCTGCAGCTACAGACTCACAAAGTGCCCTAAACCCATTTACCCAACAACCTCACAGGGAAAATGCAACGACTGAGGTAACGACGTCGGAAGTGCTGGCTGAGTCACAGCAGACAATGCCATCCTCTTTGCTGACTTCCACTTACACATCTAGTCCACTAGTGCTACCTACTACAACAATTCCTAAACCTTCTACCACTGTCACGGAAGCACCCTTGATCTCCACTGTTATCGATCCCGTACCAGCTATACCTTTAAGTGGTAGCATTTATGCCCATGAAGAGAGTTCATCTTTACCTCTATTGGAACCATCAGTGGTAGAGGTGACAGTCACTTCAGAAGTCTTTACTACTGTAACAGTAACATCCACACCAGTTCTGGAGTTTGGGACATCACATGTGACGGAGAATACAGGATCAGTAACACCTCCCATTTACAAACCTGCTATTGATGTTGGGCATCACATACCTCCATCACAACCAGAACTGAAAACGTATATGCGTCCTTCAAGGCCTTTCATGCGACCAGGTATCGTCATTGATGATACAGCTTATCGGCCTGCAGATGTGATTGTGGGGGAGGTTGTTCATGGTGGAGATGTTCCGGGAGAAATTTTTGACATTACTGTTACAGCCAACCAAAATTTTGGTGGGCATCGTGAACCCACTGGGAAGCCATATGTTATTCCAGGTACTGCAGTGTTTGTACAATTTTAGTCCCTCTTCCAGAATGTGACAAGTTACTTAAACGTATTCAATATATTTTCAGTGGACATTGAAGATATTTTGACCACTGCAGCCGGGACAGAGCAATTTGTATCCATCGATGGCAAACGCACCTACTTCAACCTATTCCCCTCTGGCGCGGGAGGTACAGAGGCTACTCGAGTTGTAGGTGCTGGTATTAACTTCGCACCACCCAAAGCTCCCGTCTTGGCACAACCAGCACATACCCCACCTTCCAGACCTCCTCCACCACCACCTCTTCACCCTCCATCACCCCGTCCTCCTCCTACCAGACGCCCATTCCGACGTCCTTCTTTGCCTCCTGTTCGCATCGACACATGTATCGTTGGTGATGCCAGCACCTGTGATGAAGATGGCCACGAAGTATGCCGTACTGAGCAAGGAGTGTCAGCTTGCGTGTGTCGACCTGGTTTTGCTCGCAGAAGGCATCGTGGACCATGCTCAAGTTAGTTTTGACTTTGTTTTCCTTGTTACACTTGTGATGGAGGTGGACCTCATGTTCATTGTTATATTTAGGAGCTGTATCACTGGTCATTTCGCTAAAAGTTGATCGCATCAATGAGCAACGAGTCACATGGGATGAACGCTACAGGGATGCAGGTTCAGAAAAATATCAGGAATTAGAGTGGGAAGCAGGACATGCGGTAAGTTTCCAAAGAGCATCTGGCATGCTTGTTTGGTGGAGATGAGATGGCAATGTGCCATAATATGTTACACTAAAGCAGCAACCACGACATGCATTAATATGAACTGCATTTTATTGAAGCTGGATAGTGCCATGGGCATGACACCGTTGGCCTCCCTCTATATGGGAAGTCGAGTGAATGCCTTCTACACCATAGGGGGTCGAGTGATGGTAAATGCTACCATGCTGCTACAACAAACTCAGCAGACTAAAGCTCCAACTGTGAAGCGCAACATTCAACGACACTTGCTTCAAGTCATACAGAGACGGAACAATAACATTGGAGAGAGTGCCTTGTGGGTGGAAGGACCTCTCAATCCAATTCCAGGGTTGCAAGGTAAGTTGTTTTCAATGAATACTAGATATGTGTGTACCTTCCAGATAATATGCGCCTACATACCTAATAAGTTACTCAAAAAGGTTAAAGACACAAGTATACTACCAGGTGTCTGAGATCCAGATTCAATTCATGTCACTTCTTAATTTTGACTCACGTCACGCAATACATTTTGAGCAAGCTTGCCTTTGGCTCTGTAAAGAAAACACAGTACTACATAGTCTATTTTAGAATGTGGTAGTTCTCAAGAAAACAACTTTCTGCACAAACACGGAACCAAATATTACTTGATCATACTTTTCTCAGATCTGAATGAATGCACAATGTCGGAGCTGAATGACTGCGACGTGCATTCTGCTTGCACCAACACTTTTGGTTCTTTCCGATGTACTTGTGCACCTGGATATCGTGATCGACATTCTGGCGATGAGGAGCGTTCAGGACGCAGATGTGAGACCTGTTCGCAAGACTACTGTACTGGTCGTGGCCAATGCAGCATTGAAGATGGACAAAGAGTCTGTCAGTAAGTACTATTGCTCAGCTTCCACCATAAGCCAGTGTTTCATTGGACATTCATATACAATTGCCTTGCTTTCAGTTGTCATGGAAATTTTTATGGTGCTCAGTGTGAGGTCGATGGAGAAGTTTTAGGTGTGGCTGTGGGAGCATCAGTCACTGCTGTTGTCATTATTGTCCTCACACTCATTTGTCTTTGTATGTGGAGGTAAGATTTCAATAACCTGGTAGTTATTTCTTGAATGAATGATTTTAAAAAAATATTTCAGTCGGAGATGGAAACGAGAGCAGCAAAAGTCAGAACTGCTCTCAGGTCGCACAGGAGTGAGTCCCGCCACTTACAACTATGTTAGTAAAGGTCAGGGAAGCACATATCATGTCACTTTAGAGGATCGCCTCAGGTGGGCACAAATCATGGATGCAGTGAGTGCGCCTACGGCGCCATCACAAAATTTATATGCTGTAAGTCGCCCTTTTGGCATTTCACACTTTCCATCTAAGCATAAGGCAGCCTTCTTTTCCATGACTCAGCTCAATGTTTTTTTCTGCTTCTTTCTCTTTCTTCATGGCTCCAGATTCCATGCCCAGCGGGAAACGATGTTGTAGGAACATCCGGACATCAGCTTGTTCCTATGGTAGGAACAATCAACGATTGTACGATACTTCTCATAACTGTCAAATGCATTAATAAAATTCTTTCTTCCCTAGTGCTCATGCACTCTTTCAAGCATAATGATTGGTGAATGTTTGCCTAATAATTACCGTAATCTTTATTTACATGTTTTATGACAGATAGTCTGATATCAAATTTTATAGTGGATACCAGAGTCTATTAGGCTCACAGCCAAATCAGCGTATGTAGTTATTGAATCAAGTATGGGTTTGGTGGGTGCAGGGCCTTACAAGGCTGGGGGTCACTCGCAAAAATCATTGACAGCCAAAGCAGCCAAATTTTGCGGACATTCATGCTTCATGTTGGTACTCTTGTGCCAGAATATACCTGACAAGTATCAGCTGGCTGGAGAACCAAAGGCCCACACCTATCCATATTTGCAGTCAGGTGGGGCAGCGTGAATTATGAAATTTCTACCGATATTAATGTGAGCTGAAATCTGGTATACACTATATATTATCGTATGCTGACAAAATAATTCCTTAATGCCAATATAAGAAAACTAATGCAGTTATATTAGTGTTTGATATCACTTTTGTGGGAATCTGAGTGATGCTTCATGCTCTACCAGCAGCCTGACCCCATGGGTGCTTCAGCCACAAGGCCATCCTCAGCTCTATTGCTGACTGGTACGCCTTTGTTTCGGATGCCCTGTACTCCAGCTCCGTTTGGGGAACCCAATGAAGATAAAGATGACGATGATGGAATCAGGGCACTTAAGGGAGGACGGTCTAAAAGCAGGGGATCTTTAGCAGTAAGTAATAGAAAATATCCTGATATTATCATGTGCCATGTAGCAAAAACAGATCTCCCTGTTCCAGAACCAAAATGGCATTTATTATGACCTGGAATATGAAGACACTGCTGAGACATTAGGACGAGGGGCTTATGCTCATCAGATGCCAATACCTCTCAGCACTTACATGCCTGCTATGGGCAGGCCCTTTTATGGATGACTGCCTGCCTTCTTCTCTTTACTTCTCTGTCTACTCGAGCGGTGACGATCATCATGAATGTCGCATGCCTGACTGGACTTCAGAGGAGCAAGGCATCATGCTCAAGAGCATAACTGCCTTGGACTGCCATGGACTCAAGTGTAGAATCATTGGATAAAAGCATATGTTAATGAAAAGGGCGTGTAGTATGTGATGTACTGATTAGTGATCAGTGTGCTGCTCTTAAAATTTAATGTTTTTAAGTCATATTGTGCAATGGATTTTCTGTGTAAACAGTGCTACCAAATTGGTTGAGGTGTTTAAAATTTGAGCAGTGTAAATTATTCAGTACTTTCAAGTACATGTCAGTATGAGAATTTACTGAATTCCGTAAGCAACTTGTAAATTATTATTTTGTAATCATATAGAAATATAGCAGTCCTGAAAAACCTTACTTGGTAATGTGCAAATACAGCAGTTCTAATTATTTCTTCCTACTTTTGACTGAGGGTCAAGTGTATGAAAATGAGTTAAGATGTTAACAAGGAGTTAGTTTGTATGTTAACAAGAGTTGACTCCATAGTTAACCTTACTGCAAGGTCATACAACCGGCCCTAAGTAATCCTAATGAGTATCTTATACAGTGAAACCTGCATATACACGTATGGCAGACATGTTTCTTTCCGTGATATTATTTCGTAATGACAATGCGTAGGCTGTAGGACAATTAAAAACTACGGCAGTAGCATTGGTCTCATATTCCGTCATTCGAGGTCTCTTCGTAGTTTTTGGGGTAGCCAAGTAGACTGAACACACATTGGAGACAGAAAGTTGCAAGCAACCTATTTACGCAGAACACTCATTGACAAAGGATGTCTTCCAGAATTAATTTTGCAGTGTTTCACGATAATATTTATTGGAGGTTGTTCCTAATTACATTATATGAAAAAATGACACTCCGTTTTTAAATATCTGACCCCTGAGTAGGCCTAGCGAAAACCTATGCTCGAAAGTTGAGAATTTGCAATATTTTGCACTTGAAATGGCCACTTCAGGCACAATACAGGGCAACAATTCAGGACACGTGCCGACAGGTGCTCATGAAATACAAAAGCTGGCTATTTTCCCACCTAAAACTTGCTGGGAAGTAAATTCGAATAATATTGCTGGTACTCCATCATAATGACCTAAGTTAGACCAAAATGTGCCAAAAGCAAGACCTTGTTGTGCAACTGAATACAAAGATGAGGAACTCTGACATATAGGAGCTATCTTTGCTTTTCCCAGCGCTTTTTGCTCAATTTGATGCTGTCTTACATAGCCATGAGGACACCAGAGTATTCTCAACCCAAAGACACAGATTACAACCATGTCAACGTAGAGGAAATCTGTTGGTACTGTTGTGGGTTGATGCCACCATTATTTGTCCATGTTGGCAATAATTCTGTTGACCCAACCATTCTCTTTCCATCGGAACCAGTATGCTCTTTTGTCAAATAAATTGCTGGAGAGTTTTGTTAAGGACTGGAGATGAAGAAAGACCACGGAAGTTTCTTGGCCTGTGCAGGGCAAGTTCAGTGATGCCATCAGCATTAAGGACCCAAGTGCATACAGTCAGTTGGTCAATGTGGTCCGAGTTATTATCCTTCCAGTAGTATAATAATAATAAATTCCCTGGTATACAACAGAGTTCATGAATATGAAGGACCAATGGTTGAGATCCCCGCAAATGTCTACATTTCAGGTACGGTAATTAAAGCGTGAAATTTGCTCATCCTAATGTTGGAATATCAAATCGTGACATGAAAAGGTTTAGCTGATAATTACAGGCTGAATAATTGAAGAATTATTTATCCAAGCTCTGAATTGTGTAATAAATTTCCAATTATTATAAAAATGACCCTTTGAAGCATTTGGAAAATAATGTGAAGCAATGGTTATTAATGGTTAATTAATTAATTAATTAATAACAACTCGATGAAATTAATGTTTGGTGCATTGAACTGTGCCAGCTGATGCATCGATTTGGTGAGATATACACTGTACTCTCCCGATTATCTGGTCTAATGGCTGCACGAGTGTTGCCGGATAATCGGAAAAACGGATAATCGGAAAATGGTCATAGACATCGTAAAAAATTACCTAAATTCTCAGGTTTCTAATGTTTGTTTGTTTGATTGATTGCTGTTTTTACTGTAGAGAGAGTATGCTGCTTGGTTGAATCAAAATAATAAAACTTACCATGGATGTTTACTTTGTCTCCTTGAAAAAGTATGTTATATTTTTCTTCGTTGGCGAGACATATTGACAGTGGGTGGAATTTTCTAGTCAGTACCAGTGCTGGCACTGGTATTGCTAAGTTAGCAGTATTTACAGTGGCAGCAGTGGGACGAAAATTCGACACTTTTTTCGGACTTTAATTTTAAATTTCATTTCTTGACGATGCACGGATAAGCCGCACCCGGATAATCGGGAGTACAGTGTACTTATATACCCGGGCATTTGACCAAGGTCATAACTAGCAGGGAATGTTTATCGGGGGGGGGGGGGGGGGGGG